>VZRS01007545.1:520419-544961 GCA_013398055.1 Ifrita kowaldi
CCTGGAGAAGAGGAGGCTCAGGGGAGACCTTATCATTCTCTACAACTGGAAAGGAGACTGTAGCCAGGTGAAGTTTGGTCTCTTTTCCCAGGCAACCAGTGCCAGGACAAGAGGACACAGTCTTAAGATGCACCACAGGAGGTTTAATCCAGATTTTAGGAAGAAGTTCTTCATAGAAAGGGTGATTGGGCATTGGAATGGGCTGCCCAGGGAGGTGGTGGAGTCACTGTACCTGGAGGTTTTTAAAAAAATATTGGATGTAGCACTTAATGCCATGATCTGGTTGACAAGGTGATGTTAGGTCATAGGTCAGACTTGATGATCTCAAAGATCTTTTCCAACCTACTAGATTCAACCTACTAGATTCTCTGATTCTGTGATCTGTGTATTTTCTTCAAGCATAATTTTTCTAATATAGTTCAAACGTTTCTGTCTACTTTTAGACATCCCTAAGACACTCTGAAACAGTCATCTGTTTTGCACATCTGAAAGTTTGAATGCATTTTACCACTGGTATGCAGTACCTTGACAGAATATTGGATGCTGCTATTTTATGTCTGTGGGAGTGAGAAATGAAAATGCCAGTTCTATGACAACATGATGCATTGATTCTACTCACATGAATATCATTAATGTCATACTCTGCCTTCTTGTCTTGGCCAAATTTTGTTTTCAGCAAAAACAAAATAATGTAATTCAGATTATTTTTATTTGAATGATGCAGTGTTTCATTCTTTTTTATTACTGTTATTTTCCTGAAATCCTAATAAAATCTGCATTGAGTGCTAAAGAATGAGGACTACTATTCAAGGGTATGCATGCGTGTAATGGAAATTGTCTTCTATGCAGTATTAATGTTGAGATCCTATGCACAAAAAAAACAAATGAGAGTTTTCTTGACTTTTTTTTTTTGGAAAAATATGTAGATTTGTCAGTCCCAAAAATCTGCCTATCAACATTTTTTAGGAAAATACACAGATCCATGTTGAACTTTATAGTAGAATCTAGACAGACATATAAACGTATCCAGACAACAAGATCTAGTCGTTTGGTAACTGTAATACTCAGAATGGGTTCTTGATCCTCTATGCCCCAGAGAAATTATTTCATCTCGGAGTTACTCCCTTATTATATAATTGCAGCATTCCATGGTGGAAATTGGGTCTCACTGGCATCCACTGTTCAAGATTAATATACATAGCAACAGAATAAGATGCAACCCCTCTCGGATCTCACAAATCCATAGGGCACAAAGAAAGTAAAGGGACCCAAGAGATATTGCAGCAAAAATTTTAAAATTTACTGTTTAGTCATCTGGGCATAAGCATCTTAGATAAACCAGTACTAAACATTCAGACCAGGAATATTTAATCTTTTTTTGTTTCTATTAAAAAATACTAAACTGATTTTTTTTTACATGTCGAACTGAGATTTTCTACTTTTCAATGAAAAGTTTTCTAATTCTGCTTTTTCCTCCATTCTCTTCAGAACTGGAAAAATAAATTTTAAAAATATTATAGGATACAGTTTCTCTTTTCATTGAGCTCTAATTGAATATTTCAAGTAAAAAGAATAATAAAGAAAAAATACGGCTATTGATTCAGAGTAGATGATGTTTTTAGTATGCTGTTACTTAAGAAATAAAGTTTTACATAAGAAGATTCAGAATATCTTCATAGAATGTGTTGAGTTCCTAATTTTAGCAGTCACTCATCTTCTAGGGCCTCATCAGCATTTTAAAATGTCTAATTTTCTTCAAGCACAACAGAAATAACTAAAGCTGTGTCTAGTTGCATTTTGGTCCAGAGCTTTCAATATGCACAAGAGCAATTGACCAAATTTTGCCAGATCATCTGAATAACTTTGGGAAAGTGCAAGCTAGTCTACCCTATAGCAATTTTCATTGACTAATTCTCATTAACTTTTAATCTTCACAATGTTTATCCAATAGTTTGTTAATGAAGTTTCTTCTGGCATTTCCTAGGGTTTTGCGCTGATAAGAGAGAATGAAGAAAAAAGGTAGTATTCAACTCACAAGTGGGAAAGTTTTATGGGATTTCAGGAATCAGGATATCCATCCATTTTTGAGGATTGATTCTTGGTGCAGCCAAGTTTGCTGAAATAAATACCTCTTCTATGCTGTTTTGTGCTTTCACTTGATAATATATAATTTTATTTTGAAAACTTGTTTTGTAAAGGTAATCAAAGATTCAAACTATTTCCTTGTGGTTCCTGCTTGCTTCACAGGTGAGAACAGTAAAACTACTGATCTAATCTTCACATCTTCAGTTCATATTTGCTTTTGAGTTATGAATTAAGCATATTTATCTCCAAGTAATTTAGTCATCTACGCATAGCGTAAAAATATATATATTTAAGTTACCCCTAATGACTTTTCTCTCAGTTAATTTTTTTTCAACACATAATGTTTCATCTGGTCTTACACATGGATGAGGAAAACAATGAACAAAAGTAGCAGCCATTACTATACCCAAATGACATACGAGGACTGGAAAACTTCATGGTACCTGAATGATAATATGAAACTGCATTTTAAAAAAGGGTGAGGTTTTTTTATTTCAGGAAACGTATGGGGCCTGAGGTGTAGCTGTGCCATTGGTTATTTGTTGGGAATTCATCTTCTGCCAAGTATTAGTACCTTTGAATAAGCCGTTATAAGAAGTGATATGTAAATGTGTGTATATTCATATCATTAGGAAAATCCTATTTTAATAACTATCTATTTGAGACTACCAGACTACTTATTTTATGTGCAATTTTATACGTCTTGGAAATAATGTTTAACTTTCCAAGGTACTCTGTAGCACTTAATTTGAAAGGATAGTTTTTGGGTTTTATCTCTTCATTCTCTTTTCAGAAATGGTCAGTCTGAAATTTGCCTTTTAATTGAAGTTAATAAAATAAACAGAAATAATCACAGTCTTGAGACAATTTACCATGCATTCATTCTTCTCCTTCTATGCTTAGTTAGTGTCTGTCCTGTTGTTTGTCAGCATAGCTGCAGGTTGCAGTTTTGTTCTTTGTGCCATACCACAGTGGTGAAAGTGAATGTACACTTGGGATTGAAGTCATCTATTGTGGAAGCACTGGAATAGGATGTGATGAGGACATGACTGCTCAGATATATCAAAGAGCAGCATTGCACTGAAGAACATCCCCTGTGCTGAAATTCCCAGCAAGGAATGATGTTGTAGTACACAATATTATTTCAGTGCATCTGAGGGTTCAATAGAACTTTGGAAAACAAAGCATGTTCTAAAAGGCAAATCGTTTTTAGTTTCTATTTCAGCTTCAAATTTATAAAACCCTTTCCTTATTAGAAAGTCGACAATGAACAATGTGTAGTGTTTGAGCTTGTCTAAAACTCAAACCTTCAGTTTTCTATTTCCTGTGAGTCTGCTTGTTATCTAAGGACATTCCCTTGAAACTAGATCCAGACAAAGATTTAGGATCCTGCATTTGGGCAATGCAGTACCTAATTTTTCCAAGCACACAGACTGAGACATGAAGTTGAGACAGATAAAAGGCCATCATGTGTGGTGGATGGGAAGACTTAGGCAAAATACTGCTGAACCCTTGTCAATAGAAAAAAAAAAAAAAAAAGATTCATAAATCAGAGAAGGAAGTATAACAGTGTAACCTGGGGTTTGAGTAGTTCAGACTTGGTGGGAGAAACATTAATTCCAGTTCCCCCTCTGAAAGTCATTTCTGCATTTTATATGAAATAGTCTTCACAAAATGACATCACAATCATCAGAGCAGGAATAGAGCTGTGCCTTCCAGCTGAGCTTCTGCTGGGCTAAAAAATGTATTTATTTTTGTCCATGTGCATATTCTGTCTAGCCTTATAAATTTGCATGTTTTGCACAAAACTCATACCTATCCAAAAAAAAAAAGGAATAGTTTGTTTTGAACACTTTTCTGATCTTAGAGCTTGAGGTATCATGTTCCTCTAGGAGATGGGAGAGATTTGTTTCAATATTGGTTGATACAATAGGTTATTATAATAAAGTGAGTGCACTATCTTCCAGCTCCTTGAAAGTAAAGGGAACCTCTTAGAGCTTGATTTTAGAGAAAGCAGTTGCTATTCCACATCAGCAGGAGCCTCATCCTTTCTTATACACTCTGATTACTTTGATTGTGAAATATAAAGCAATGCTATGATGTAGATACTTCTTTCTTTAGCAAGTAGTTGCTGCAGATGTATGTTTTCTATTTTTCTTGATTCCACTTAAACATGGATAGCACAAGAACACCCAGCAGCAGACACTGTAAGTGGAGTCTTGTGAAGGGATGCTGAAAGAGCTGTGACTCTAAAGGGACAAATGAGTTTTCTAAGGGTTTCTGAAGAAAAGACAGTGGGAAAGATCAGTGAATTCAGATGGATGTAGGAAATGTCATTTAGTTTTGAGTGCCAGGAGAAGGTGAAAGCTGGAGGAAGAATAGAGAACAGCCTTGTTCTGCCTACAATCTTGATCAGTTTCCAGAACTTTTTTTCTGCCACTGTTATGGAGAATGGGATCCAGAAAGCACAATCTGTGATGTGCTGATCCTCCTCCTAGGATCCAAAAGCGGAGTACTGTCTGAACTTGAGACACAGATGGACTTTTCAGCCTGGAATAACCTATGTTAATAAGTAATATAAGTTATGATGTTGGGTAAGGAGGCAGTTGGCTGCTCTGAGATGCTGTTTATTTTGTCAGCTGCCTTCCTCCAGCTTTCTTGAGAGATCCCACTGTGGATGACTGTTACTGATAAGTAAAGCTTTGTAAAGGGAAGGCTTTGTAAAATCATGGCTCAGGCCTGTTACTTCAGCTAAGTAGAAAAGGACTGTGGGAAACAGACAGCTGAATTAGGGATATAAAAACATGCTGCATGACTGTCGCGTGCTCACATCGTGGTGTGTGGTGGTTGGTTGAATTATGTTTGTTATGCCTTAAAACTATGCAAACTGATAACCAGCTAACTGCTCAAAAAACCTGGGTTTTGCAATAAAGGGCTCTCCTTGGCACCTGCCTGGGAAACCTGTGTCACTCCATATCGCAACAGATGACTGTACTAAAACATGCTCCTTAGTGACCTGTTCTGCCACCTGTAAAACAGACTCTTGGAACCTCCAAACTGAATATTCCTATGAGGAAAGCAAATACAATGATGTTTTGAAGGAATGAGAAATACTACTGAGTAACAGTACATATTAATATTAGAGAGGGAGACAAAGGAGAAAGGGATCTTCCTCTTTTTTTCTTTTTGAGGGGAAAATTGTTTTGTAGTACCTCTGATAGAACTCAGTTTAAAATTCAAACTTTATATTTGGAAAACATAAAAATACACATTTGAACTTCCTGTGGTTTATCTCCTTCTGTTTTTCCATTAACAGATCAGAAAAATTGCAAGATATTCCCAAAATGGGTTAAATCTGTATCGTTCCTGAGAGTGTTCTGCTGAAAACTGTTGCCTAGTTCTAAAGGGCCCCTGGCTGAGGCTCACCCAATTAGCCTACACTGATAGTTGCTGACAGGAACACGGGTATTTTGGACATTGAGTAGAGTGCTGAGTCTGGTCTGCAAGTCTGTGCACTCTGCACAGGGTGACAATGAGCTGTGCCTTCAACAGTGGCTCTATCTGCTAATGGGCTTGCAGGACACCTGCTATGGGTTTTTCCACACCATGTGATTCCTTTGTCTGTGGGATTCCTATAGACAGAAAGTTGGATCAATTAAGAAATCAGTCTGTATCTTATGCTGAAGTGGTACTAAGAAGGTATGACAGTCTTGGGCAAAACATGTGCAAAGCTATCAATCTGCAAAATGCCAGGCTAATTATTCTGCCTGGTGTAATTGCTGTGAAATATGCTTTCATAATGGAAATGCTTTAAAAAGCATTCCTACTTTTCTTTTTCACTAACAGTGGTATTCCTTTTCCTGTAAGAGAGTTGTAAGTTGGAGGGTTTTTAATTTTTTTTCTCCCGTCTCTTTTTGTGTCAAAGAAGAATTCATGCCATAGACATCATATAAATCCTATGTGCCAAAATCTATGCAGCCAAAATTGAATGCAGAATGTCCTTATTTTGCTTACAATAATCTCACTAAACTTGTTCCATTCTGCTCCTGACCACAGTCATTACAATTTTGCACTTTAAAGTTTCATTCCTCTGGAAGCATTTAAGAAAGTAGATGGACTGCTTAGTTTGTTTTCTTTATGACAACAGTGTTTCTTTTTTACAGTAAATCCCTTTGTACTGGTGGAAGAAAACAAGAAATACCTTTATTTCTTGAATATCTATCTTCTTTACCCTCTCTGACCTTTCTGTCAGACAAAAAGTTCAGGGCTATAACTGTGATGTGAAGCATTTTGTGTCATTCTTTCTCTTTTACCCTTGTTCTTTAGAGCATTCTGAAGAATACTTTATGCTGTACCCTGTGATCATTATTAGTGTTAGAGGCCAGAGAGAGCATTTTAATGCATCCACACTGACAGGTCAAGGTCATGTCACTGGAGATGTGATGCCTGACAGGTAAATCACTCTGAAGTTGTAAGTCAGAAAATAATGTTTTACAGCTGTAGCATGTCGCCACCTAGCTTTACTTATTCCTTTTTTTCCTCTAAAATTTAGTATTTCAAATGTCCCAGGTGATTCACAGAACATTTTACATTCAGAGAAGTGTCTTCCTATCCATCAACTACCTGCTTTTTTATCTTATGCCAACAGCCACTCTTTAATCTTTTAACTTATTTGGCTCATTTTGTCAATCCTGAGCTCATCTCATTCTCCCTTTAAAGGTCTGCACCCAGTACAGTTGCTCCCATATGAGGTCTAAATTAATGATAAAACCCAGTGATCTGTAAAGGCTGCTTTTTTGAATTGTGTTTTTAGGAAGGGAGGAGGAATATGTATAGGCTACTACGAAAGAAACCACTGTTGTCTTAGACCACTTCTATGTAAATTCCCTCCTAATATCTGCCTATGCCTGCTCAGCTTGGATTAGTGTGGAGAATAATGCATTTTGGAATTCTAAGAAGTCAAAAACATTGGAATTTTTCTTATTAATAGTTAATTTGTTGGATAGAATGTATGGGAGCTGGTTCTGGTTCCCTTGATTGCTACAATATAGTGACAGTCTCTTCAGATCACCATTTATATCCTGTGCCAGATCAGCATTTTGATCAAATGATCTCAGTATAGTACTCAAATAACTTCAAGATGCTCCAAAATGATGAAGATTGTAATATCCTACTGTCTATTTTTCATTACTGTTTATTTTAAAATCAGAGTAACATTACACATTAGAAATCAAATGCGATTGGAAGACGGGATTATTTTCTTAAACTTAATATCGAACCCAGACTTTTACCTAATTTGTGAAAGCTAAAATTTAAGAAATTAATTTCATTGCCATTCAATTTCCAACAACTGTGTTGTAAAATTATTTTATCTTATATTGTATTTGTATATTATATTTTTGTGTATGTATTTTGTATTTTATACTGTATGATATTGTTTTATAAATTAATGATGAAGATCAGCTTTTTTTTAACCACAGTAATTAAAGAAAGACTGGTCTCACAAAATGCACTAGGCAGATTGAAAACAATGGTGGCTTAATCATATATAGCATTTCTATATTTGGGGATTCTAGAGGATTTGCATCCTTTCCTCTTGTCTGTTTTAATTGTTATATAACTTTTGTGGTTTGCCCTACAGACTTCAAGGTCAGCTGGAGAGCAGGCAAATCCTTTCTTTGCTTCTTCACTTTTCTAAGATTATGTAAACAGACTTTCATAAAATACACCCCCTTTCCCTCCTTCTCACCCCTAGAAACTAACAGATCAGCAGGTCAATACTGGGGAGAATATTTCAAGAATGACTAATAACTAGATGCCCTTTAGAAAAATGGGAGACTCAGTATAGCAAGAGCTTACACAAACCACATCAGTGCTTTGCTGTAGGAAATTTCTCAGCCTTTCTCCCCAGTTTGTAAAAAGATGCAGGCTCAATCCTTTACTCTCAAGGGTTCCTCAGCTGAAGTCGAAGCCTTGGAAAAATTAGTAAGAGCATCCTGTATCTTCAAATTTAGTTTAGGAACTTAGAATTCCTTCAGTTGATATTAGACGTAGAAATAGGAGTGTTTAGTTCTTTCTGAGAGTACTTAAGAATCAAAATTTCAGCTCCAGTTCACCTACTCATGCTCTCAAAAGGTGACAGTTTTCCAGTGCTCAGAAGTGGAAATGATGATGTTTATGTTTGCAGCCAAGTAGCATTGAGTGAGATGCTACCATTTAACACAAGATGTAAAAACATATGAGTTTATCAGGTTACACAGCTATGCAAAACAAAAATAAACTGCAAATAAAAGATAAACATATTAGTCATAGGATTTCTTTAGGTTAATGAAGTTAGAAATAGTCAATAAAAATTATTTTTAACAGCTGGTAGCCCAGATTCTTGAGGTGTGAGGCACAATTGGACTAGTCCTAAATATTCATTTCTAGATACAAGACCACAGTAAAAAACATACAGCACAAATAGGTTACAGGGGTAGATCAAATCCAGCCCACCCCAGGACAATAACAAACCAAGTTATCTAGAGATTATAGTTCGCAGATTTTTCAGTTATTGAAGACTTGGCTAAAATTTACTCTTCAGGAATGATACATTCAAAGACAGCTTTTCAAACGCCCGCATTTGACTCTGCTTCACTATTTGCTTGAAATCTTGCACATAGCAGACCAATCAAAGATCGTATGTTTCTGTCAAAACTAAAGACTGAAAGAACTCCACTGAAAGAACTGTAAATTTTGAATTAATTTAAAAGTTGCATTATAACATAGATTTCTTCTTATCAGTAAGATGAAATCCATTTTGGTTTTTTTGCATTCCATCAAACCATCATATTATTGTGCTGTCATTATTGGATTATGTAAATCAGAAATACACATACACATTTTGAAAGACTGTGTTTTGTGCCAAAGGGAAATCGTATCCTTTTATGAGCAATCATATTTTTCCCCTCACTTATAATCTTAAGTAAGAACAATTAATTAATTCAGCATGTGGCTGATTTGAGCTTATGACTGGAATTCTCAGAACAATAAGATAAGAGACATCCACATCTAAACATGGTATTAATTAAGGTTTGTCTGACAGAGGTCACAGAAAGAAATTCATAAATATTAGAAAAATATTCTCCAATATTTTGGAGAAAAACTTAGACCTTACGCCTCTATAATGCAGTTTTTGGTAGGGTCATGGATAGTTAAACTGACATGGAGTACTTGCTCTACCTGTTGCAGCTCTCTCTTGGATACAAAGTGCTTATAACAGTATGTGTGACACTGCACAATTGCCCTAAGCTAAGCAAAGCCAAAAGAAACCTTTAGGCAAGCCAAGACTAATCCACAGACATCCGGATTCATGTGGAGACCTGTGGTAGGAACATTTGTCTGTAAGGCCCAGTAAAGAAATCTTTGGATGTTTTAATCTCTACTGATGCTGAGCAAAACTAAGATAGCAGTTAAGAGTAAGGTATTACTGGCTTTCAGCAACCACAGTTCAACAAGGTCTTTTGTCATATTTCTTCTTCTATTAAACAGATATTTGTTGATGAAACACTTCTATAGAATCATTGTCAATGTTGGTGGTTTTTTTCCAGAGAGTTATTAACAATAATCCAGAACCAGAGCTCTATGCATCTCCAAAAGTTGTTGGAATTTTAGTTCCAAAATTCACAGTTCAGAAACAAAGTCTCCATATCAGAAAATCATGGAGGTAATGTTTACAAAAGAAAATTAACTCAAACCCCAAGATTTGATTCGAATATTAACAACCTACTACATACAGGGTGTAATTTTTCTAGCCATTTGTTCTATTTTGTGAATCCAATTTCCTCAGCGTAACATTCTTAACTTCTTTACTTCTCTTTATTTTTTACAAAAGAGAGTTAGCTGCGGTCTTTGTTTCCATTGATTTAGCACAGAATGAAGAGGGAGTGTTTAGTTCTTTCTGAGAGTACTTAAGAATCAAAATTTCAGCTCCAGTTTACCTACTCATACTCTCAGAAGGTGACAGTTTGCCAGTGCTCAGAAGCGGAAATGATGATGTATATGCTTGCAGCCAAGTAGCATTGAGTGAGATGCTACCATTTAACACAAGATGTAAAACCATATGAGTTTATTTGGTTACAGGTTATGATTGTTTGGATAAATCACATACTTGGCTCCTTTCTTGAACAAAATTTTATTCATAAATAGGAAATTGAGTTTAAGTAAACAATGTTTTGCAAAAAAATGACTTGCTTTTGTCTCAGAACCTGTTTTTCTTTCATTCCTTTAATACATATAGATATATTTTATTGTTTTCTGTATGATTTTGTCAAAATGGTCTTTAAATTGTTTCTATCTGGTTATCTTGAAAAAGCAATTTAAACCTCCCTTGCCTGTTCAGATAAGTTTTAGTTAGAGCAAGGTATACACTTTAGTTGGGTTATTCACATTATAAAGAATGCAAACCCATTTCCTTTGACTACCATTACTTACTGGACCATAAAAAAAGATCCATATAGTTATTAGATATGCATAATTTAAAAAAAACACATCTGTCCATCTGTTGCTATTATCCTTTGTTTTCGTACAGGTATCCGTATCTGCCCTTAAATTTTAGAGTCAACCATCTGTAAAAGGAATTATTCATAAACTTTCGAATGTGTCTAACACTGATTGAGCGCACTTTTCAGTTCAATATTAAATTATACTTTTTTTAGAGTATTTTCTAAAACTGAATAAGTTTCTTTTGCAATTAACCTGAACTCAGAATATTTACTGTGTATTGTTTTTTAATGTCAGATGATGAGAGAACTCATGTGTCTTTAACAAAAGCAAATTGTTTACTCATTCAAGGATTCTGTTCACTGCTCTGTGTCTGAATGAATTCCAAATCAGCAGTTCTATTGAGTTGCATGGCAATCGACTGCCTTTTATATGAGATGAATGGTCATGTTCAACACATCTCCCCCCTTCCCCCCCACACTTTTTTTTTCTTCTGGCCCACTGCCTTAGATGCCATCACCCAAAGCTGTTAGTCCCAAATGAGATTCTGTTTAGTGGCTATCAGCCACTTCCAGATTTTCACTGCATATAAATGACTGTATTAAGAATTGGAGATGTGATGTGGAGTTATAAACATGAGCTGTGATAAAAAAAAATCCAAATGTATAGAAGAGTATTTTCAAATGGGGCCCCTGAAAGGATGATTAGCAGAACATTTTTCTGTTTACAACTACAGGAATATTACTAATTATAAAAGAGATTTTTTTTTCATGTGTCAAGATTAGTATCCAGCTTATGGAGATGCTCTTCCTTTAGAAACGCATACCTTTCCTTTTATCAATAATATGCCTTTATATGAGCCTGTATAACTGCATTGAACAAAGCTTGTAACAGTCCCATGGTGCATGTACTGGAGGGCAGGGACAGTGACAATGTTTTGGTTTATTTTATGGTTGTTTCAGGAGAAAGGCTATGTGTCTTTCACTCTTGACTCGTTGTCAAGAGTCCCCATTCTTCAAAGTTTGCCAATTACTAGAATCCTTTCAGTGCTCCAAACAACCCTGCAGGAACACAGTGAAATGCACTAAAACATACACTTTGCAGCCAAGCAGTTTCTTTCTAAAAAGACTGTAAGTGGGTGCATAAGGCATCCACAAACATGAAATCGTGCTTGCATAACTTCCACTTCAAGTTACATGGCAAAGTGTTATATAAATATCACTTTTGTATTATCTGACAATAAGATGACTTGGTATTAACAACACAATTTCTACAGCGGTGTTACCCCATTCTGCACAGAGAATAGTTGTATTAATGGTAACAAATTCTGTTTAACAATGGACATACCAAGTCCATTGGGAGTGCTTGGGAGCATTCCATGTTTTAATCATATGAATAATCATGCAAGGTGAGTCTTCTTGCAAATGATAATCGGTTCATGTTGGTGTACAATGAAAAGTCTTCATTCTTGAGCACAGGCATTTAAAGACCTCTTGAATGTTGAATGTTTAAATTTTTCTGAGAAAATACTAAGATTCTTTGTCTTTTAAAGGATGTTCTGACATGTCCACTGATTTTGGTTTATGGTACTGTTAAGGACCTTTTTTTCTGTAAATAAAGAAATATCTGTGTTAGTGGCACCTTTGTCTTGCACCTCCATGTAACTCACAGTATGTCCTCCATTTCTTGACAGTTTACAATTCCTTCTTTCTGCTGGTAGGTTAAGACTTCTTTCCTGCACCGCCTGAACACGTGGTTGTGAAATGCCCTATATCTAAAATTCAGCATTACATCCTTTTCTTTAAATCCTGAAATCCTCTTCCCTGGATGAAGATCTTCAGATTTCACAAGTGTTGGAAAGGACTGTAATCCTGGCCTACGGTTTCCACAGATGATGCAACTAACCTTCTCCCCCTCTATCCTTCCCCTCTTATAAGATCTTCCACTCCTCTTTCTAGTGTGTCACTGCGCCCCCCAGAAACCCTTCACTGACTTCACCTTTGTTCTTATATGTGAAATGCGAACCTTCCTTCTCATCTTTAAAGTCAGGTGCTGTTCCTCAGTGCATCTAATTTCTGTTAAAGCACCTTTGCTCTGCCCAGTCTTCTTTCCTCTGTGCCCCGTTTGTTCTCTTCACCCCAACCATTTTTCTACTCTGCCTTTGATAGTTCCACTCCACAATGTAGCAATGGCAGCCTCCTTCCTGTGGGTCAAGCACTCTGTCTTTAAACTCACTTTTTTCACTTCACTTCGTACCTTTTACTGTAATGGACTTACCGAGTCTCTGTCTGACCCAACTCATACCTCATTATCCTGTAGACAGTTGCAGATGCCTCAGTCCCAAGTGTTTTAAAAACATGAATAAGTGCATTATATATCATTAAACTGGTTTAAAATAGTGATTTACAGGCACAGAAAGAAGCATAAATGAGTTTAAAGAGCCCTATGTTGGCTTATAGAATGGAACTAGATTTACCAGTGGGATGAGAGCTTAGCTAGGTATTAGCCTCTACATCAGCACTTCCTACTTTAGCACATACATGGAGCATTACCTGGGATTAACTATCTGGATTTCTCCTTCCTCCATTAGAGCATGCTTGATTTGGCCATAAAGACCAAAAAAGTCACTTTTGATTGACAGTAAATATATTTACTTTAGGACAAAAGACTGTTGTAGAACATGAGCTCCCATGTTACAGGTACAACTCTGGTATTCAAGTCCAATTTTCATTCAAGCTCCTGTTAGACTTAAGGCTCTCACAGAGGCTGTAACTTGATATGGCAGAATCGACAAACCCAGAACTAACTTAGTTTATGGTAGCTTATGTTTAACAGGGGAAAAAATTGAAAAAAAAAAATCATGAATTGTAGATACATAATTGTTTTTGTTATGCCCAGCTACTCTGGAGCAGGTAATTTGTTTGTGAGCTTTGCAAAATGCCATGCAATTAGAGTGCTAAGGATTATTAACAAGAAAAAATGCCTGACTGAAAGTGAAATTCACTATTTCATATATACATTCCCACACCTCCTTTTTAGTTTCATTGACTGTCAGAACTTTTCAGGCAAGTTTGCAATTGTCTCTTTTTTGGGTCAGTGGTGTACTGCATTCTGTAAAGACCTATAGATCAGAGATCAAGTAGGATGTGATTAATATAAACCACAAAGATCTGAAATAAGGTGCAAGTTTTTGTGAATGTTCCGACTTCACTAAGAATTTCTGTTAATTTGGCTGCCTCGATGCCAACACAATTTTCAGACAGTTTTTAGAAACTTAACAGGCCAAGACTAGAAATTCTCAGTAAATTAATATGTTTAGCATATGAATGAGATGAATACAAAAGGAATAAAACTTATTATCCAAGATAATTGATGAGCTAGAAAACACTTATTATGGTCTCTTGTGTGTATATCTCTCTCTACGTGTGTGTGTGTGTATGTTTGTGTGGCTGTCACTTACCTTATAGAGAAGAGTAGTATTGAAGGACCAAAGGCGTCTGTTGAAATGTATATATTTAGATTTTTTTAAAAAAATAGTAAAACTGTCCATTTAAAACTTAATGGTTTCTTTCACGACATTGACAGTACTTTGACATGAGCAGTTACCCGTTGCTATATCAGTCTTTGCCATACACATGGTTATGTGTTTATTCATGTTAAACATTTTAACACAACTACTGTGTAGATGTGGATTTCTGAATGTTACTGCTCTTGATCTTTCCCACACAAATGAGTGAATAACGGAGGGGACTACTTGTAAAATAATTCATTACAAAATATTTCTTCATGTGAGCTGCCAAAGTCTGACACATATGCTTTGACTTTTTCAACCTGGAAATCATAACAGATTTTTAATATTAAATTAAAACCAAAAGGTAACACATGTATTTTTTAAATTTACTTTTGACAATCATACAAGTGATTTCAGTCACATCAATTGAACCATGTTGTGATTTTGGCAGAATGGTGGCTGGCATTTTGGCCTTGGGAAACAAAGAAATGCTGTTACGTTCTTAAAGGATTTCCCAGAAGCCTTACAATTTTGATAATGCATATTCAGAGGTTATTGAAAATACTGCTTATTATATATGTATTCAGAATGGGGTTTAATCTGCTAGGTCATGTTTATGACTAACTTCTGAAAAACCTTTAAAATAGGAGACTAAGGACCTAATTCCTCAAGAGTTGTATTCTGTCAAACACATGAAATATAAAGTGGTGCAAGGGGTTTTATTATATTTTGAATGATTGCCATGGAACACACTGTCAAGTGAACAAGGCAGAGGATTTCCATTTATAAGTTTTATATCAAATAATGATGAAAGTGTCAATCTTGCTGTAGTTTTCAATTAATAAAAGGCCCCCAAAGCCAGAAGGGTTCTGATACAATTGCTTTCTACACACAGGATTTGGTAAAATATCTTTTCTGTGTTCTGATAGCCAATTCCTCTCACTCCCAGAGGACTGTGAATGTAAAATTTCCAATTAGTGCTCATACAGTCAAAATTTGTTATGTGCTGAGAAGTCCACTTTCATATGAAGAAATTTCCATTTTCATGGCGAAGTCATCTAAAGCTTCCTCAGGGGTGTCCTCACTGTATAGAAGTGCATCTGAAGAAAGAAATGTTTAGCATTGCTTCCTCTGCTTCTTCCAACTACTGCTGCTAGAAGTACAAAATACTTCAGTAGAGTTCATTTAATCTCGGTTTGCTTTTATTGGTATAGCGTTTTTGGTTTGGTTTTTTTTTAATGCATCATCAATGTATTTTACGGAATGCCAGACAGGACTCCTTACTACTCAGCTGTAAAAAAGAATTACGAGAGACCATCATTAGGCATCTCTCTTCTACCACTGTTTTAAGAACAATAATAATTTCAGGTAGTTTCAATGCTTGTGAATAAAGTTCCCAGCTCTTTAAGTTGATGCTTTTTAGAAATAATCTAACTTAAGGGAATTTAGCTTAATTCAGCTTTCTTCAGTATCCATATAAGCTCCATTTTAAAGTGTACCAAGATTAGGCAATGCATTTCTAGGTGAGACATCAAAAATGCTAGCTTAATAATCACAGAATCATAGAATGGTTTGTGTTGGAAGGCACCTTAAAGATCATCTAGTTTCCCTGCCATGGGCAGAAACATCTTTCACTAGACCAGGTTGCTCAGAACCCCATGCAACCTGGTCTTGAACACTTCCGAGAATGAGACATCCACAACCTCTCTGGGCAACCTGTTCCAGTACCTTACCACTCTCAAAGTGAAAAACTTCCTCCTAATACCTAATCTAAACCTACTCTCTTTTAGCCTGAATCCACCCCCTCTTGTCCTATCACTACATGGTCTTGGAAAAAGTCCCTCTCTGTCTTGTAGGCTCCCTTCAGGTACCGGAAGGCTGCAATTAGGTCACCTCAAAGCCTTCTCCTTTCCAGGCTGAACAGCCCCAATTCTCTCAGCCTTTCCTCATAGGAGAGGTGCTTCATCCATCTGATCAACTTGGTGGACTCCTCTGGACTCACTCCAACAGGTCCATGTCCTTCCTGTCCCAGAGCTGGATGCAGCACTACAGGTGGGGTCTCTCCAGAGTAGAGTGGAGGGGCAGAATCCCCTCCCGTGCCCTGCAGCCCATGCTGCTTTGGATGCAGCCCAGGATACAGCTAGGATTTTGGGCTACAAGTGCAGATTGCCAGCTCATGTCCAGCCTCTCCTCCGCCAGCATTATAACTGTATTTCGGTTTCAAACTCTGACAATTAAAATGTTGTGATAAAACCAGTATGCAAGCACAACTAATAGCAGAGATGGAATCTATCCTATCTAGACAGGAAGTAGTGTTTTCTACTCAAAAGTGACAATTGTATTTTGTTAATATAAATATTTTGAAATTGAGTAGACTTTGAAAATAAACAATTTAGGGAAGCTTTTGCTTTTGTGAGCGAAATTAAGCCATTGCTCTGGTAATAGAGACTAAATTCTAGACAGATGCAAAATATTTTTCATTTTAGCAATTTAACTCCAGTCATATATGCCTAAATACATCCATGGTTAAGTATCACTATACATCACATGTAAAATATTGGAATGAAAAGACAAAGTTGGGATGATTATTGAATGTGGTAAATTGTAGAGTAGATCCCAGTTTTAACTGGTAATCACTTTCTCTGTTGAGCGAGTTCAGCTACTAAAAGAAGGAAAATGCAATTGCAGAGGCATGTGGATAAAGCTTTGTAAGCTCTGTGTTTGATACAAGCATGCTAAGCAGGTAGACACGTCACCCAAAGGACTACAGTGCTGGGTTTTTATTTACCTCTGCAGTGTTTCAAGGTTACATGGTCTGTGTACGTAAGTGGGGGATTGCTTAAAGTTTATCATTGTGAGTTAAAGGAATGTTAGTGACTTAAGAGAATACGTCATTATTCATTATGTATGTTATTATAATTAAGACATGCTTCTTACATTACAAAAAATGAATTTTCCAATATAACAACTGCATAGTATTGTCCAGCTGGCCATTTATTTAAAATATAAGATGCATTCCTGTGAATCAATGTGCAAAACCGGAAGTCAATACATATACTGTGAATAAAACTGAAGTGAATACATCCATGGACTGCTTGGGACTTTCAGGGTCTAAGACCTACCTCACATGAAATACCCTTTTCTTCACTTGTACATGTGTATGACTGGCCTTTACCTCTCTCATAATTTTGGGGAAAAGATCTTGCAGTGTATTTCTCTTGAATAAGGAAGTTGTTGCACTAGATCACTGGTGTTTAAAAACAGAGAAGGTAATTTTGCAACTTAATACCTAAAAGCACTAAGTTTTCCTGCTTCAGTGTACCAGAAGTATAAATAAATAAACAGAAGCCAGTGTTTGTAGCTAAACGCAGCTGCACATCATTCTTACTTGTGAGATTTAAATTAGATGTTTCTCCTGGTATGCAGAATAAAAATAGTTAATGTTATCTCATGATTGCTTGTTGTTTTTTTCTTATGTAGTAACCAGTAAACATTCAGGTCTCAGATTCTTGATATTTACCTAAGGAGGTTTTAGGTTCTGTATTGGCACTTACCTTAAGACTAAGACCATGGCTGTCTAAGAGGATGAAAAAAAAAATTTTACCATTACTCAGTTTCATGCTACAGTTACTTTGCTATTAATTCATTGCAAGAGAAGAAATAGAACTTTTAATCACTAAAAAATGAACAGCTTTGTAATAGGAGAGAACCAAGAATGAGCACCAGAGCTTCTTGAATCAGAGTGTGAGAACTGTACATTCTGCGTATGAAATTTAAGGGGAACTGAGGACAGAAGTCTGCATATGTCATCATCTCTCTCATACTTTCTGAAAGGAATCCAATTTATACCAGACAATTGTAAATGAATTTGACTTACTCAAAATTATCACGTTGACTTGAAGGCTACAAATCCACTGTCAAAGAGAGATCAACCACTGCTTGTATTGAAACTGATGGATTTTCTTCCTGTAATGTTGCAACCCTATTTGTGATTTTTATTAATTTCAGCCTAGCCAGATAGTAGACATGCACTTCAGAGGTTTCAGAATGCAGATTTAAAGTTTTTTTAAATATTATTTCCTTTGAAATTTATAAAGCAAAATAAAAAAAAAAAGTGATAAGTGCTGTCAGTGCTAAGGCACTTATTGAAATAGGCAGGGAATACACATATGGTATTTGGTTTTTTTGGTGGGCAGAATGAGCTAAGTAAAATATTGCCTCATGTATTCCCAACCAGCTGTGCCCAGTGCAGCTTTGCAGTTTGTACTTCAAGAGCTGGTGGAACGGATGAATTGTTCCAGGGTTATAATCACAGTGGTTTGAAAAATCAAATGATTCTTCTTACAAGGTGTTTCAGCCTAGCTTTCTCATGGCTGTTCAAAAGACAGTCACATCATTTATTATATCATTGCCTCTGTAGTTCTTGAATGTATATGTATTTATATATTGCTGTTATTTATAGCTGCTTATATATGTGAGGTCTTTGTTTTCCAGCAAACTGTTGTCACAAAGCTCTTGGTTGAGGAAAGATTGTAGTCTTGAGAATTTACTGCCTAATTTGAAGCTCCAGCCGTGCAGGAAGATGTCAGCTTTTCCTGATCTAGTTTTGATGATAAAGCAGGAGGCAGAGGTGGCTAGTATTCAGTGTCTTCCATGTGGGAAATAACTGCAATCTCTTATGTCTTTTCATTAGAAATTCCACAAAAGCCATTTTAAACTAACAGAACACATCCCTTCAGTTATGGTACACCTACTCCTATCAGGACCTTCTGCTGTGATTTAAAACGCCATATGTTCATAAGTGCTTGTTCTGAAATTTGCACAAATTATCCAAGATTAAATATGGGAATTAAAAGCAAACAGCTTCCATTAGACATTCTCCAAATCTGACCTCCATAAAGTAATCCAGTAGTTGACATTCTCGTTAATATTTTTATCCCTGTATAGTCCAGGTTGGCATCACATCAGTTACAATGAAGGAATCATAATTTGTGTTTACTTCTTGAAGCAACTGGAATTAAGAATGGCAAACTCATTTGCCTAAGTCAGTTAACAGAATCAGCTAATTAATGCTGCTCTGCTGTACATCTCATAGGAAGCTGATGCTATGGTGGTGTTCTGCTTAACTTCATCCATTGTGATGTTTTAAGTGCAAAATCACTTTATCCTGTAGTTTCTGCATCATAAAACTTCTTTAATTTGATGTAAACAATAATTTAATGTTCTCCTAATTACCTCTTATTTTAGCTCTGGACATGTAAGTGGAAACACTGATTTTCCAGAAGCTAGGGGTGGAGGAGGTATTTTATTGAGACACAATTTAAGCCTGACTATTTGGAGTACATTAATTAAATAGTTTCTGGTTCTTCCTCTAGACTGATTCTGGAGTTTTCAGGAATGAACTGGTGTGATTATTTCATAATCAGTAATAACAATTTAAAGTGTTTTAAATTACTTCCAGAAAAGAAAAAGAGATAAACAACATGGTTAAACCTTTGGCCTCTTTTCATTTGCACTGCATTTTAGTTTAGCATGGATATTTAACTGTTAGTTTTCTTCTTGAAGTATCTCTATGATGTATATATCAGACACTATTAACACTTTTATGACTTTTTATGATCATTCTTCTTGTCTTAGAAGACACTTCGTTAGCTGTCTTTAGTATTACCTTAGTGAATAGGTAAGCTTAATTTTCTTTTCTGTAGAATTTCTTCCATTGCCATCATTCACAAAGTAAAATTTGAGTCTAAACATGATGAAAATAAATGTAGTACAGTAAGGTAAGTAGTGCGGTCCCTATTCAAACGAATAAAATCTTCGCTTTAGGAAAGTTAAATATCCAACACTTCATGACACAGTTTTGCAGAATGATCCATTCTTAAGTAAATTCAGACATATTTCCTAGTGCAATGACTGATAATACTGACTTTTAAAGATCTCTTTGGGGAAAATCTATTGTTTACTAACAGTCTACTGTGTTGATTCCTGAATTATGCAACATGAATTACAGAACTGTTCTCATGCTTTAATGATTTGAACATTTCCTAGCTAGTATATATCACAAATTTCTAACAGGTGACACACTAAAATTATTATTCTTCACATCGTTCACTTTGAATGTTGATTGCATTAAAAATAACACCTTCTGAAAAAATTAAAACAAAAAAACCCAACACTCCCAGGAAAACAAACAAACAAACAAAAACCAAATAGAATATCCCAGACTTTTGCTTTTCAGACTCTCTTTATTCACATCCTGTCATGTCTCCTTCCCTTAATTCTCTGAGGATGAGGAAATTGAAACAGGGAGATAAGTGTCTTGTTGAAGTCCACAGAAAGAGCTGATTGCAAAATCAAGATATAAATCTCAGAGGCCTGCTTCTTAGTCCTGACCCTCAAGTATTAAACCACAAATAACACATAGCCCTGAATTTCATATACGAGAGTTCGATCTCCTCTCCAAAAGAATGGCTGTGACCTCTCAGGAGAACACACCGGTGAACTTTTGTTCCCCACAAGAGAAAGGCAACTTCCAATTCAGAGTGAAATCATAAAGGTTCAGTCAGATGTTGTTCAAAGCTTTTCAAAATATTGCATCTCATAACTACACCTTCCTTTCCCCTTCCCTGACCACACTGTTTCCTGAAAGTGTTTAACAGTCCGTAACAACAGTCCAGCATATGAATGGCTCTCATACAGGCTGTCTGACCTTTACACGTTGTATCACCCACAATATGTAAATAGCAAACCATGAATGTAAATACTTTTTAGTGAACTGTTTTAACACTTTACTGATAAACAGTGGCTATCATCATTACCATCAAAATGTGCACTTTATTTTCCAAATACAGAAGAAGACACCTCCCACCCAGCACTTTTGAAAAAGAATTTCCCCAAGCTGCATGCCCTGCTATTTTTGGATAAACAGGAGCACAAGCCCGTTTGCAATAGTGACATCTAGTGACGCCCAGTCATATTTATATCACCCCCTTCACCAGCTTTAAGTTTTTGCAGCTTTGTACCCAGTCACAGATAAAGTTTTGCAAATGAACTAGCAAATATGTCCTTCTTCTTCCTAAAAGACACTGGAAGAGGCAGGAACCATTTCTCTAGAAGAAAGACTACCTTAAAAATGCACATATTTAATCCCAGTGAATACTGTGGACAATTTCCAGCCTTGTGAAGCAAGGCATATTTATCATTTGCAATAAAATAATCAGAACAATTTTAGTGTTTTCCCTGTTAGTAAATTCTCTTAATTAGGATGAAGGTATAAAGATAGCACATGTCTGTAGACATTATAAAGCAAAAAAAAAGTGTCAGTATTTTACTTAAAAGAAATAAATCTTCCAAAACTGTCCCATAATGATGAGGTGTGGGCTTTGTGCTACACTACTGGGGCCTTTTTTACCCAATGAAATGGTTTTTTATGATGTCTCAGTATATCAGTGGATATATTTACTACCTCAACTATCCCTTTTTTTTTTTTTCATATCCATAGTATTATCTCGAATACTTACATATCCTGCTTAGCACCTGTGATGGTTTAGCAGTTTAGAAAAACTTCTGTGCCCAGCACAGAGCCAAATAGTTGATAGACAGGTTGCTAGACCAATTAAACAAGCTGGTAACGCATCTGTGAGGACATTTAAAAAAGGAGAAAGGGCAGGAAGTTGTTTTTGTTCCTGCTTTCCTGCCAAAGGGAAGCGGGGGGGAGGGCCTGGGCCCCATCCCGGAGCAGGCCCAGGCCCCTGGTGCAGCGGCCAAGGCTGGGCGCTGGGAGAAGCCTCCCGGAGGTGTAGGCAGCCGTGAGCAGCCATGCAGCCATCGCGGGGCCGGCGGGCCCTTCCATGCAGCCGGCACAAAACCGAGAAAAAAACCGCCATGCAGCCTGCAACAAGAGACAGGGCGAGTCTTTCTTCGATGCAGAGCCCAGACAAGATCAACTTCTGAGCTGAAAATTTACAGATACCAACTTTCTTCTAAGTCAGAGAGAAAAGGAAAGTGAGATCACGTGAGAAGAACAAACATGGCGACACCAAGGTCAGTAAGGGAAGGGAGAGAGTGGAGGCACTCCCAGCACAGGAGCTGAAATTCTCCTGCAAGCTGTGATAGGACTATAATACAGCAAATTATTTTTCGCTATAATTCATGAGATGAGGTACATAGGGGTGTGCAGAGATCCATGCTCAGCCTGTGAGAAAAAGTGCTCAGGCGAGAGCCCATAGATGCTGTGAAAGGCTTTTAGAGATTGAAGAAGAGAACCTTTGCTTTCAGGCTGGAATAACTCATCCTTAAAAGACTAAAACTCCATGACTGTTATGACCCATGCTGGCAGTTGTGAGAAGACTGCGAGATTCGTGGGAGAGATTTTTTCACTGTAGCAGATTCGGGCGTACTGTTGTTTGTGAAGTTTGAAACCATCCTAGAGAAGTTCGCAGAGAACTATCTCCTGTGGGACGGATCCCACAGCATAGCAGAAGAAACTCTTTTCCTTAAACATGAAGAAAGACTCTTAAGAAATGAAACACTGACCAAAAACTCCACGTTTGTCTCCCTTGCGCTGTTTGGTGGAAATCGGGAGGTACTAGAAGAGGAAANGTAAATAGCAAACCATGAATGTAAATACTTTTTAGTGAACTGTTTTAACACTTTACTGATAAACAGTGGCTATCATCATTACCATCAAAATGTGCACTTTATTTTCCAAATACAGAAGAAGACACCTCCCACCCAGCACTTTTGAAAAAGAATTTCCCCAAGCTGCATGCCCTGCTATTTTTGGATAAACAGGAGCACAAGCCCGTTTGCAATAGTGACATCTAGTGACGCCCAGTCATATTTATATCACCCCCTTCACCAGCTTTAAGTTTTTGCAGCTTTGTACCCAGTCACAGATAAAGTTTTGCAAATGAACTAGCAAATATGTCCTTCTTCTTCCTAAAAGACACTGGAAGAGGCAGGAACCATTTCTCTAGAAGAAAGACTACCTTAAAAATGCACATATTTAATCCCAGTGAATACTGTGGACAATTTCCAGCCTTGTGAAGCAAGGCATATTTATCATTTGCAATAAAATAATCAGAACAATTTTAGTGTTTTCCCTGTTAGTAAATTCTCTTAATTAGGATGAAGGTATAAAGATAGCACATGTCTGTAGACATTATAAAGCAAAAAAAAAGTGTCAGTATTTTACTTAAAAGAAATAAATCTTCCAAAACTGTCCCATAATGATGAGGTGTGGGCTTTGTGCTACACTACTGGGGCCTTTTTTACCCAATGAAATGGTTTTTTATGATGTCTCAGTATATCAGTGGATATATTTACTACCTCAACTATCCCTTTTTTTTTTTTTCATATCCATAGTATTATCTCGAATACTTACATATCCTGCTTAGCACCTGTGATGGTTTAGCAGTTTAGAAAAACTTCTGTGCCCAGCACAGAGCCAAATAGTTGATAGACAGGTTGCTAGACCAATTAAACAAGCTGGTAACGCATCTGTGAGGACATTTAAAAAAGGAGAAAGGGCAGGAAGTTGTTTTTGTTCCTGCTTTCCTGCCAAAGGGAAGCGGGGGGGAGGGCCTGGGCCCCATCCCGGAGCAGGCCCAGGCCCCTGGTGCAGCGGCCAAGGCTGGGCGCTGGGAGAAGCCTCCCGGAGGTGTAGGCAGCCGTGAGCAGCCATGCAGCCATCGCGGGGCCGGCGGGCCCTTCCATGCAGCCGGCACAAAACCGAGAAAAAAACCGCCATGCAGCCTGCAACAAGAGACAGGGCGAGTCTTTCTTCGATGCAGAGCCCAGACAAGATCAACTTCTGAGCTGAAAATTTACAGATACCAACTTTCTTCTAAGTCAGAGAGAAAAGGAAAGTGAGATCACGTGAGAAGAACAAACATGGCGACACCAAGGTCAGTAAGGGAAGGGAGAGAGTGGAGGCACTCCCAGCACAGGAGCTGAAATTCTCCTGCAAGCTGTGATAGGACTATAATACAGCAAATTATTTTTCGCTATAATTCATGAGATGAGGTACATAGGGGTGTGCAGAGATCCATGCTCAGCCTGTGAGAAAAAGTGCTCAGGCGAGAGCCCATAGATGCTGTGAAAGGCTTTTAGAGATTGAAGAAGAGAACCTTTGCTTTCAGGCTGGAATAACTCATCCTTAAAAGACTAAAACTCCATGACTGTTATGACCCATGCTGGCAGTTGTGAGAAGACTGCGAGATTCGTGGGAGAGATTTTTTCACTGTAGCAGATTCGGGCGTACTGTTGTTTGTGAAGTTTGAAACCATCCTAGAGAAGTTCGCAGAGAACTATCTCCTGTGGGACGGATCCCACAGCATAGCAGAAGAAACTCTTTTCCTTAAACATGAAGAAAGACTCTTAAGAAATGAAACACTGACCAAAAACTCCACGTTTGTCTCCCTTGCGCTGTTTGGTGGAAATCGGGAGGTACTAGAAGAGGAAA
>VZRS01007545.1:545244-581762 GCA_013398055.1 Ifrita kowaldi
CTAGAAGAAAGACTACCTTAAAAATGCACATATTTAATCCCAGTGAATACTGTGGACAATTTCCAGCCTTGTGAAGCAAGGCATATTTATCATTTGCAATAAAATAATCAGAACAATTTTAGTGTTTTCCCTGTTAGTAAATTCTCTTAATTAGGATGAAGGTATAAAGATAGCACATGTCTGTAGACATTATAAAGCAAAAAAAAAGTGTCAGTATTTTACTTAAAAGAAATAAATCTTCCAAAACTGTCCCATAATGATGAGGTGTGGGCTTTGTGCTACACTACTGGGGCCTTTTTTACCCAATGAAATGGTTTTTTATGATGTCTCAGTATATCAGTGGATATATTTACTACCTCAACTATCCCTTTTTTTTTTTTTCATATCCATAGTATTATCTCGAATACTTACATATCCTGCTTAGCACCTGTGATGGTTTAGCAGTTTAGAAAAACTTCTGTGCCCAGCACAGAGCCAAATAGTTGATAGACAGGTTGCTAGACCAATTAAACAAGCTGGTAACGCATCTGTGAGGACATTTAAAAAAGGAGAAAGGGCAGGAAGTTGTTTTTGTTCCTGCTTTCCTGCCAAAGGGAAGCGGGGGGGAGGGCCTGGGCCCCATCCCGGAGCAGGCCCAGGCCCCTGGTGCAGCGGCCAAGGCTGGGCGCTGGGCGCAGCCTCCCGGAGGTGTAGGCAGCCGTGAGCAGCCATGCAGCCATCGCGGGGCCGGCGGGCCCTTCCATGCAGCCGGCACAAAACCGAGAAAAAAACCGCCATGCAGCCTGCAACAAGAGACAGGGCGAGTCTTTCTTCGATGCAGAGCCCAGACAAGATCAACTTCTGAGCTGAAAATTTACAGATACCAACTTTCTTCTAAGTCAGAGAGAAAAGGAAAGTGAGATCACGTGAGAAGAACAAACATGGCGACACCAAGGTCAGTAAGGGAAGGGAGAGAGTGGAGGCACTCCCAGCACAGGAGCTGAAATTCTCCTGCAAGCTGTGATAGGACTATAATACAGCAAATTATTTTTCGCTATAATTCATGAGATGAGGTACATAGGGGTGTGCAGAGATCCATGCTCAGCCTGTGAGAAAAAGTGCTCAGGCGAGAGCCCATAGATGCTGTGAAAGGCTTTTAGAGATTGAAGAAGAGAACCTTTGCTTTCAGGCTGGAATAACTCATCCTTAAAAGACTAAAACTCCATGACTGTTATGACCCATGCTGGCAGTTGTGAGAAGACTGCGAGATTCGTGGGAGAGATTTTTTCACTGTAGCAGATTCGGGCGTACTGTTGTTTGTGAAGTTTGAAACCATCCTAGAGAAGTTCGCAGAGAACTATCTCCTGTGGGACGGATCCCACAGCATAGCAGAAGAAACTCTTTTCCTTAAACATGAAGAAAGACTCTTAAGAAATGAAACACTGACCAAAAACTCCACGTTTGTCTCCCTTGCGCTGTTTGGTGGAAATCGGGAGGTACTAGAAGAGGAAANGTAAATAGCAAACCATGAATGTAAATACTTTTTAGTGAACTGTTTTAACACTTTACTGATAAACAGTGGCTATCATCATTACCATCAAAATGTGCACTTTATTTTCCAAATACAGAAGAAGACACCTCCCACCCAGCACTTTTGAAAAAGAATTTCCCCAAGCTGCATGCCCTGCTATTTTTGGATAAACAGGAGCACAAGCCCGTTTGCAATAGTGACATCTAGTGACGCCCAGTCATATTTATATCACCCCCTTCACCAGCTTTAAGTTTTTGCAGCTTTGTACCCAGTCACAGATAAAGTTTTGCAAATGAACTAGCAAATATGTCCTTCTTCTTCCTAAAAGACACTGGAAGAGGCAGGAACCATTTCTCTAGAAGAAAGACTACCTTAAAAATGCACATATTTAATCCCAGTGAATACTGTGGACAATTTCCAGCCTTGTGAAGCAAGGCATATTTATCATTTGCAATAAAATAATCAGAACAATTTTAGTGTTTTCCCTGTTAGTAAATTCTCTTAATTAGGATGAAGGTATAAAGATAGCACATGTCTGTAGACATTATAAAGCAAAAAAAAAGTGTCAGTATTTTACTTAAAAGAAATAAATCTTCCAAAACTGTCCCATAATGATGAGGTGTGGGCTTTGTGCTACACTACTGGGGCCTTTTTTACCCAATGAAATGGTTTTTTATGATGTCTCAGTATATCAGTGGATATATTTACTACCTCAACTATCCCTTTTTTTTTTTTTCATATCCATAGTATTATCTCGAATACTTACATATCCTGCTTAGCACCTGTGATGGTTTAGCAGTTTAGAAAAACTTCTGTGCCCAGCACAGAGCCAAATAGTTGATAGACAGGTTGCTAGACCAATTAAACAAGCTGGTAACGCATCTGTGAGGACATTTAAAAAAGGAGAAAGGGCAGGAAGTTGTTTTTGTTCCTGCTTTCCTGCCAAAGGGAAGCGGGGGGGAGGGCCTGGGCCCCATCCCGGAGCAGGCCCAGGCCCCTGGTGCAGCGGCCAAGGCTGGGCGCTGGGAGAAGCCTCCCGGAGGTGTAGGCAGCCGTGAGCAGCCATGCAGCCATCGCGGGGCCGGCGGGCCCTTCCATGCAGCCGGCACAAAACCGAGAAAAAAACCGCCATGCAGCCTGCAACAAGAGACAGGGCGAGTCTTTCTTCGATGCAGAGCCCAGACAAGATCAACTTCTGAGCTGAAAATTTACAGATACCAACTTTCTTCTAAGTCAGAGAGAAAAGGAAAGTGAGATCACGTGAGAAGAACAAACATGGCGACACCAAGGTCAGCAAGGGAAGGGAGAGAGTGGAGGCACTCCCAGCACAGGAGCTGAAATTCTCCTGCAAGCTGTGATAGGACTATAATACAGCAAATTATTTTTCGCTATAATTCATGAGATGAGGTACATAGGGGTGTGCAGAGATCCATGCTCAGCCTGTGAGAAAAAGTGCTCAGGCGAGAGCCCATAGATGCTGTGAAAGGCTTTTAGAGATTGAAGAAGAGAACCTTTGCTTTCAGGCTGGAATAACTCATCCTTAAAAGACTAAAACTCCATGACTGTTATGACCCATGCTGGCAGTTGTGAGAAGACTGCGAGATTCGTGGGAGAGATTTTTTCACTGTAGCAGATTCGGGCGTACTGTTGTTTGTGAAGTTTGAAACCATCCTAGAGAAGTTCGCAGAGAACTATCTCCTGTGGGACGGATCCCACAGCATAGCAGAAGAAACTCTTTTCCTTAAACATGAAGAAAGACTCTTAAGAAATGAAACACTGACCAAAAACTCCACGTTTGTCTCCCTTGCGCTGTTTGGTGGAAATCGGGAGGTACTAGAAGAGGAAAGTGTTCTGAAAGTTTGCTTTAGTTTCTCATTATTCTTTTTACTTTTAATTCTGTTAGTAATAAATTTTCTTTATATTGTTTAAGTTTGGACCTGTTTTGCCTTGAAGTTTTTTCGTTTTCCTCAATAATCCTTATTTCACCTCATGAAAATGAAGTTTCAATTTCCCCTTCTCTCCGTAGCTATAGCAGAGGTAAACAAGTGAATAGTTTTCATGGTGCTTGGCGCCTAACCAGTGTCAAGCCACCACACACCCATGTATATTTTCAGGACAGGTTAGTATATAGGAATGCAGTAAAATAAGATAAGAATGGTAACAAAAGTTTGTCCATTGTTTATAACCAGCATCATTAGGATATTTGAATGTAAATTATAGTTGTTTACATTACATGAAACTATATTTTTTCTGACTGTTATAGTCCACTCTTTTCAGTTCATACTCTGATGATCTAACCTTGCTTCTAGGCATGCTGACGTTCCCAAAAGCTCAATGTACCTTGACATACGCAAAGTGCTACATCTGGTTCTTTGACACGAGCCATTGTGTCACTCCACGCTGTGTATCATGTCATTGCGTGTTCAGTGGCATTAGCAAACGGTGCCCTGACACAGCCTGTTATGTCAGTCTCAGACAATATTAAGAGCTTTTATATAGCACATGTGCATTTGAAGTGATGCCACTGAGCACCGTTGTTCATATTTCTGTAAAGCTGCAATTTCTATGTTGATAGAAGCAATGCTTTTAATTAAAGTTGTGCTTTAATTATGACCTAATTAAGGAAAAGATATGAACAGCTGCAAATCAACAGACGTTTTCCTAATAGTTCATATCTAATTGCTTTTTTTCCCCTTTGTTTCTATTACCTAAGCTTGTTCAACACCAAAGAAATTTGTTGAACTTGTCATAAAAAAATCCATAGACCTTTCATGAAATATTGTCATGAGAAAACAATGCTCGAGCACACCTTCCCAGACTCACATCTGAGAAGTTTGGAGGGATGCAGGGAATCTGATGTCTTTTAGTACATACAAAGTAATGCTTTGTCATACCTGCCTCTTCAGCCTTTTGAAATCTCTGAAAATGAACTTGAAGTGACTTACAAAAACATAACTACCAGCCATTTCATCTTGTTAGGTACATTTTCCTAACCATCCATGGTCAAGTCAGAGCAAGACCTTAGTGAAGAGGTGGAGGGTTCTTTGTTTTTATTTAAAGAAAAAATTGTGAAAGAATAATTCAGGTGAATTGATATGGTCAGACTTTTTTTTTTTTTTGTATCACATTCCATGAAAATGTTGTCATATTGGTGACATACATTCGCCAAAGGTTTTATTTCCAGTTTCAGTTTTTGGCACATGCAAATACTAACTTAAGATGTATTTTCAATTATTGCTACAGAAGAGTTCTCTCCATCAGCCATATGAGTGGGGATGGTTAATTTAGCTAATTACTACTCATCATTCCTAACTCAAAGAGTGAATGTTTAATATATGTAGAAAACCATGATCAATCCAAAGAGCAATTTTAAAGTTTAAGCATTTGCTTATTTTAATAGATATGAAGAATCAATTAGCAGCTGGGGAAACAAACAATATAAGTTGAGCAATTAGTTTCTATTATTTGCTTCAATCTAGTAATTTTTACCAGGGCTTTCAAACATTTAAAACATAGCTACTTTTTAAAGTTTCTATATAATTTTGATAAGCTTTCAAATACATCATATTTGTTTGAAAAATCCCTCATCCACATATGAAAAAGCAAATGCAAATTTACCCAACCATAAAGATTAAATTTAATAAGAAATAAGATAAATTTGGCCACAGATTATTTGATTTTACAATTATATGATTCCACGGTCATATTTTAATGGGTACTTAAACAGTTACCTTTGTACAGTTGGAGACAACAGGAGTTGTGGAAACCTGGTTTGATATGAAAGTCAAAACAAAGAAATGGTAGTTCCTAATGTACACAGATACAAAAACATAAACACAATGTGAGTCCCTTTGGGCTCACGTAATTATTTTCCTAAAATTAAGAAAAAAAACCCAAAACAAACAACAACAACAAAAAAGTGAAACACTTGGAAGAGGATTGGAAGTGAGCAAGTAACTGGGAATTATAAAAGGCTAGGAATAAAGTGCTGTTTGGAGAAATGTGCAAGATGCCCTCAGGAGAAAAGAGAGAAACTACTTGTCTGCACTGGCAGTGTTTGCTCCCTGTGGTTCATCTCCTGCAAAGGATGGACCACCAAGCTGGGGCATCTCATGACTAAACAGCAAGTGAGGGGGGAATGATGGAGACCTTCGGGGATTAGCTGGTGCTCCCAGGGTAGTGAAGCATCTTGGGACCCTGCAGCAAGACACATGCTCCAAGTCCAGACCCTGGCAGGCACACACAGGCCACTGAAGGAGTAGAACAGGAAAATAAGGAGCAGCAGACACTGCATTTGGAGAAATGGCTAAGAAGGTGATCTCCACTGAGTGGGGCAATCATGGGGTGCTCCTCCTCATGGCGAAGTTTGTCCGTGAAGCCAGTCTCGAAAAGGTGCACTGAGAGACGCTACAAGAAGTCATTTCATTCATCACCAAAAAAGTAACAACTGTAGTTGAATTTTAAGGACTGACCAAAATTGAAAAATACCTTTGGAGAAATATTTGGCACCTTCAGCTTCCCATTTTTACTTGTATTTGAGGATATCTAATGTGTTACAAGTCTTCTCCATTACAATACAGCAATTTGTTAAACAAAAGGAGCACAGTATTTTTGAGTTGTACATTTACATTAAACAAGAATAAAATCAAGTCAGCATTTTGAATTGCCAATTTAAGTGTTTGTTGTTGGAATCGCTAATACCATGCTAATTATATTTAAATTGCAAAATATATTAAAATCAATGCTCTCCCATGGGATGTTTTAGGTAATAAGTAAGCATAATTTCTTCATCTTGAATTCCCAATTTAATGTTTTGATTTTTTTCTCTGTATAGAAACATGAGTTGTATGTATATGTCTTTGCTTTAAAACTCTTTGGTTTCCCGTAAAAGACACTTCAGAGGATTGTGCTGTGGAACTGCTAATTCTTTATGAGGGTGCTCATGTGTAAAATCCCATACAGTTTCATCACCATTTCCCCTGTTTATATTCTCTGCAAGGCTGCTCTGAGTTATTTCTGTGTTGCACTGTCATTCATATAGAGCTTATGTTTCCCTTCCTTTTACAAGGTCTTTATTTTGCAATTTCATTATTGTCCGCACATTTGTGAAGTAGTTAATGAAAATACATGGATTTTTAAAATATTTGCTGTTACCTAATGTCCCGGTTTGAGACAAATTAAGGGAAACGCTCTGAAAGGAACGTCTCATCCAAAGAGGGCAGGTTTCAGCCGTCCCTCCCCCACAGGTTCAGGAAGAAATTCCTCTGAGGAAAGTGAAAAAAAAGTTATTTATTTAACAAGCAGAGTGCACACAGGCACAGGAAAAAAAAATGCTAAATAATAAAACCTCTCCCTGTGGAGAGAACCTGGCTAGATTTCAGAGTCCTTTGTGGGGGTGGCTTTCTCCTCTCTGGAGCTGGCATGGACCCCTCCGGGCCAATGGTGTAGGGCCTCCCAGTGATGTTCTGGTGTTGCTGAAGAGTCCAGAAGAGAAGAAGAAGTCAAAGTCCCAGGGCTCCGTACTTTAGCTAACGAACAAGAAGCTAGTTAAAAAGCAAAGGAATGTAACTCTCTTCCCTGCTGCAGAAGCAGAGCAGCAGGGCAGAAGAAGCCAGCGAGCTCATCTGTGTTTTGAACACAGTGCCAAAGGAATTCCACTGGCTCTCCCCCCTCTCCCAGACCTAGCTTTAAAGGCACAGAACTCATGTCTGGCGTAGGGCAGATGATAGGGACTACAGTATCACAAAGTCACCCCAGGACACCTAATCCTAAAAAAGAAGCAATACTGTGAAGTACTATGAAGTAATACTATGAACCATTTGGATAAAGAATTTCTGGGGATCTGAAAGTTGTGTGAATTCATTTTTTCTAAGTGGACAAATTGCCCCTGGTTTTTCACGTAAAAGGAACACACAAAAAAATACGGGTTTTTTATGTTCAACTTGTGATGAAGGTGCCTGTTTTTCTTTATGCTGGTGGGGGTCCCTCATTTTGTCAATATAACATGCTCAGTTGAAATTAGTCCATGAAGACCTCCTAAAACTATCAAAGACTTAGCTTCTATCCATGTGTTTCAAGGCCTTACATCATCCTTAAGTGGCCTCTAGTGCAGGGTGCTCTTAGTGCTCTGCTTCCTTTTTTTATAGGTGCTGTTCACTGACAATCCTCAAAACCATAATAATCCAAGTTTGATAAAGTGTGTTTTTTCAATCCAGAAAGCAACTGCTCACATTAACTGCCCTGTAGGGCACCTTTGGTATGCATGGCACTTCGAAGAGCAGCAGTTTTTTACAGCAGAATTGTGAGGATTAAAGATAATGGGTTTAAGGGAATTTCATCAGTTGTCCTGTTTATGGAATACTTTCTCTGGAAAAATTCACCACGGCAAAATGGGGCTAGCTTGACACTGTAGAATGGTGCATTATGATTATTGTATTATTATTATACAGCAAAAATCCTGGAATAATTGTTTAGAGTGTTTATTATAGGTATTTTTTTGGCTTACAACTCAGTTCTGCCTAAATGTGCATATTGACCACGGTTATAGTTGCTGTAAATGCACTGCCTGCATGTTTATCCAGATGACTTTATCTGCAGCATCTTATTCATTAGAATACAACATTCTCTCAAACTTGTTTCTTTTAACTGCTCATTTGTAAGATAATTGAAGTGAGACTGAAACTGTGGTGTCACAGTAAACAAATACTGCTTATGTGTTAATCACCAAAAGAATAATATTCTTTGTATTTAACACAGCGTGCATTATAGTAGATACAAGTATATCTGTGAAGTGTACATTTTATTAACAACATTGCACAGGTAGAAAGAAACATGAACCATATTTTCAGTTCTTTATCTTAGTATCTTTATGTGTCTTTCTACAGTTGGAACTAATTAAGCTTTGCTACCCTAGTTAAAAATAAGAAATAACATAAAAGCTAAATGCAAGTATTCTTTGGCCAGTGGAATCCTTCTCTAAACTTTCATATTATTGAGGTTAACAGAATCTGTTACCTTGAAAACTTTCTCATTCCCATGTGCTGATGTAAGTTGAAATACAGCCCAAGGGAAACAGAAGTCACATAGTAAAGCTTCCTAAATTCTGTGTGAAAATGTAGACAATATAGAAGAGTCATTACCACAGATAAAACAGAACCAATTCCTAGAGGACTTTTTATAATAGTTTTGGGCAATTGCATTAGAAAGTTAGTCTATAACAAGATGTTGTGACTTTTATACTAATGAAGGGCATTAAGGAGATTCTAATTATGGTGTCTGGCCTGAAAAATTAATATAAGATTAAAAAATCTGAGCTGTTTGAAGTAAGCGTGACTGTAGCCTCTAGTCACTCAGGCAGGACAGTGACTAAACTTCTTTTTTTAAAAGAATTATTATGAATGCTACTGCATTTCATTATTGAGGCTATGAAATACCATATGTGTTGAGGAGGACTTGTTAACTCTCTGTAAGTACATAAATTATTTTACTAAATGTGTTCTCCAATGATGCATAATTCTAATTATAAGTTTTGTGCCCTTGCACTTCCTTTTCTTATCACCAGGCCATGAAATTTTTGCACAGAAGGGCTCATTGTAAGGGTATGATAAAATTATCATAATTTTTCAGTACAAGTTTTTAAAAGTTTTAAAATATGCTTTGAATACTGGGGTTCTCTGTGTTCTTTGCCGCAAATATTCACCACATGAATATCAGCATCAGGCCAGTGATCAGTCACATATTCTTTTGGGCTGAATGGAACCCCTAACACAAATAACACTCCATGCTATGTACTGCCTTCGAATGTACCAACCTACGTTCAGGCGGTATTTTGGGTGTTTTAACCTTGAACTGAATCCTGCCTTAATCCCTCTTTTCCTTCAGAATATTCCCAGTCAGCAACTGTGCTGTGTCAGTGTCATTTCTTACTGCTGATGCAGATATGAACGAAAATTTGGAGGGTTTTTACAAGAGAAATATAAAGGGCAATTAAACAAGCAAAATAATTTTCAAGAAACTCGTAGGAACTTAACAACTTCTTCCTCCCATACTTCTTTATCAAATTTGGCTATCAGCTTTAGCTGATACATCTGAATATTCCAGCACACAAACAGACAAATATTATTTATATGTGCCTAATTTTCTTAGGAAATCAACTTAAATATATTTTCTCATTTCTTTATTTTTCTTATCTATTAGCCTGACTTTTCATTTCTGCCTGACAAGCATGTATTCATATATGCTATTGACATATATGTCATTAAGTCATTATTTTGCTAAAATGTTCACAGATTTGTAACCACTCCGCTTTAGTAAATCTCATTGAGAGCAGCTGATCCTTGGAAACAAATATATCTGTTTACCTTGCTGAAAATGTTTATGTGTTGCAGCAGCTAAATCCTCTTTACACCCCCCAAGTTGCCCTAAAAGTGGTCTCTCCCTACAACACTGTGCTAGGAAGTTCTCCCTTTGTCTAGATCCCACTGGTCACTGGCCCCCTCCCCCCACCCATCCCTTTTCCCATTGGCTCCTGTTATGTCACTCAACCTTGCCTCTGCCCCCTAGCCCTCCGACTATTGGCTTTGGATGCTTTGCCTGACTTTGGGAGTTTTCAGGATAAAACGGGCATGGGCCTTCGGTTTTGGTTCTTCTTGCCTCTGTTTCCCTTTGGGTGTGTTGCTATTAAACACCCCGGAATTACATGCAGAGAACCCCTCTTGCCTCTTCATCTGCGGTTTGTGCTTGGACTGTGTGTGTGAGTGGCTGTTCGCGTACATCTGCGAAAGTGAGATCGTGTGCACGTGTTGGTGCTAGCAGAGTACCGCCAAAGTGTTCCCACGAGGGACTCTGTGGAATATACGTGGCATCGCTCCACCAAAGCTCTAATTTTACATTTATGTTACATTTTTGCCTTGTCAGATTTCCCAGATACTCTTAGTGACAGTACAATATTCAGTGGAAAAGAAAAAGGAGTGAAAAACACTGGGAAAAAGTCAGAAGAGGAGATGGGGACCAGGTCTTTTTAGGATTTACTTATTCATGTCTCATGTCTATTGGCTATTGACATGGCCATGAAACCAAAGTACATAATTTCTTTAAAATATTTTTCTGAGCCAGGTACAGCTCTGTAGAGCAGTATATGACAATATTGAAATAAGCCATAGGTAAGGGCGTTGTTAATTCATTAGGTAGGATAGAATAAACATGTAGTACTTTTGCTGGTTTATTTTTTTACTCATCCGGTATCATTCAATACTCATCTGGTATCATTCAACAGAAGCTCAGGCTTCTGTTTCCTTATTGTTAAATTAAAGCAGTTTTTTTCAGCACAGGTATAATGAACATAGAGCAGCAGGACAAAAATCTGTTTAACCTGTTTTTTCTAGCCAGGAAGTTCTTGTAAAACTGTTTATCAGACACATAAAGAATACTGCTTTCATGTGTCCACTTTCCAAGCATTTCTCCCTTCCTTGATGCTACAGAATTGGGATTTTTAAAAATTCTTATTGACTATGCAAATCACTAATGTATATTTATTTCAATTCTACATCAATAAGATAGAAATGTTTACATTATTATTACCACAACTTAATTGCATGAGCAACTTCTCAAAACTCTTGATGCTAAATCAGTGCTGGCACTTGTCTATATATTCCAGCTAAGCAAGTTATCATGTGCTGTTTTCAATTATCCAAACAATTATAACTTCTTCTAGGTAAAAGGTCTATGTATGTAACTCAGTTATGCCAAATAGCAAAACTCCTAATTAGCTAGGCCTCTCATGCAACTAATCTTCCTAACTTGTACACCTGTGAAGTTAAATAATCAGTGGAATCATAGGTATCATTTCATCTGCTGTTTAATGATTGTTTTGAAAAACATACTGTAACATGCTTTTTTCAGTTCATCAGTAAACAATGAGTAAGGTAGGATCAGAACAGTTTAATCATTGTGTTTGAAGAATTTGTGTACCAGTTATTTGACATCTCATTTTAACTTCTTTTTAGAATGTTAGTCTAATTACAAGTTTGTCAGGGCTCTGAGGACACCATTCGGCCTTAATGGCTCTGTCCAGCTTCATTTGGGGCCTCCTCCCAGCACAGACAATGGGTCCAGGAGCCCCATTTCACCTCAGGCTGGAGCCATCAGTTCCCACATTTTAGGTGTGCTGATCTCCAGCCCTTTCTCTGCCCTATCTCTTGGTGGGTCTAAGGTTTGTGCTGTTGGAAATTTGTCTCCTGCATAGGCCTTTTGGCCAGAAGTTGCAGCTTGTCTCCTGTCTCCTTTGCTGACTCTTTGATGGACTTCGGGCTTGTGCAGTAGCCTCGTGTCCATCCCTTTCTTTGGTCCCATCTGCTTTTGCTCCTGGCCAGAGTGCCTGGGCCGGGTCCATTGCTTGCTGTTGACAGAGCCAGGAGACCAGCCCCAGACTGTGCTCACAGTGTTGAGTCCCTGCAGGACTGCTTCCCACCAGTGGGCTCTGGCATTTCTGGGGTCACGCTTCTCTCCCAGATTGTCAACAGGCCAAACAGGCTGGTCTTTGGTGCTCCCTGACAAATTTATTTTATTATAAATTGAATAGTTCTTGTGGATGCTGTAGGGACTGCAAAGCTGTATCAGTAGTGTCTTCTCACACAGGAAGGACAAGATTTCTGATGGCTAAACTGTCTGGCGTTCATTGTGCATTTTAGCTAGTTAAAAAAATGGTGAGGGGGATAGGTCTCAGCACCTTCCAGTGTGTACCCTCAGATCCACTGGAATCCAGGAGCCATGTGCCCTAGTCCAGCATGTATCCTCCAAGGCAGGAAAGTCTCTACATTAAGTGCCAACAATGCATTTACACCTTTGTGCATGATGTCTTCTCAAAAACTGTTACATTGATAATTTACTGCCAGAGAATAGTTCTGATTGATTTGGCTGGCCACATAAGTACCCAAAATTTTTGTAATTACTAGATATCTGGAAGAATTTTCCCTTCACTGGAGTGGAATCCTCAGAGATTCTTCTTCTAAGACAACTATATACATGGCCAGGAAAAAATGTTGAGGAAGTGAACACCCATTTGAGGGTGTTGGGGGTTAACACCCACTCTCTCTTAGGCCTTTGGCTTCTGACAGCACAAGTAGTCCCCTTCTACAACATGGCTTGAGACCAGGATTTTCAGGTGACCCAAATCTGTGTAGAAACTGGACATACCAGATCTCTAGCCCAACAGCAGATAATGTGTTTTGTCAATTAGTACAAATACATGTGTGACTTTGGCCTTAGAGTGTCTCTTGTAAAGTACCCTATACACATCAGAAACCAAATTTAGAAGTGGTTGGGCTGTTCCAAAATTCATAGTCCCACCAGGAGATGCAAGAATGCAGGATGCCTCCCACACACTCTGCCACATGTCAGAGCGCATGTGAGATTTCCTGCGTAATAGCTGTTATCACTTGATTTTCATGTATACACATGTCCAAACAAAATCTGCTTCCAGGGATTATTGTAAAACTAGTGAACCAGTATAGATGTGCAAGGTGGGTTGTGTTGTTTTCTCTAATCAGTTGCTTGACTGTGCAAAGCAACAAGATTTAGTCCATATTCAAAACCAGAGTGGGTTATTTCCTTCACTATGGAATTCAGTATTGGTATAAGCTGGTTGTTCTTGTTATATGGTGCATGGATAATTAATTGAAATTTAATTAATTGAAAGAGCTTTTGTAGAGAGTTGTGTATAGAGATATTTTTCTTGATATTTACTGCCTTGACTTTGCTTTAAGTAGCTTAAGTCTGCTTTCCCAATGGCTGTGTGTTTTTAGAGCATTCCAGCATGCTCCAGACAGTGTCCTCTCTGTTAAATAATCAGGACGGTAAATAGATGACCAATAGGCAATGAAGCATGGAAATTACATCAGAATTCTATTCTTTTATTAATTTCAGGGAAAAGAAAAAACTCGTTCAATTCTGGACTAATTAAAGATTTTTGGAGATGAAATATATGGGTTTTGATGCAATGGTCTTATCACTGACATATTTTTGACTGCCATTTTTTGCCTTGGAAATAATCTGCTATGAAGTAGCAGTATCAGTAGTAGATTTATATCAAATATATTAAAATCAAGGAGAATTTTGTCTTCCACACAACCAGTCAAAAGCTGCATAAACCACAGTAACCAAAACAATTGATAAGACTCATTTTAATCTGCATAGTTTCAGTTAAACCAAGAATTTCTTTCTGCTAGATTCAAGTTTCTGTTAAGGCTAGCTAGAAAGAAACCTACTATAGCCAAAACCTATGTAACACATTTTTCTCTGCTAACAACATTCAAATAAATCTAACACAATCTAGGTTACATAAAAGTTTTGAAATCAATTTAATATCAAGATTTCTTCAAGGTGTGGTTTCATGCTTTATCTAGTTCTGCTGTGACGAAAAAAGGCTTCAGTGTTTATATAGTAAGAAGACGAAACCTTATTGAAAGATGTAAAATGAACTCTCTTGTTATGCTTCTGGAACTCTTTAATTTCATTAACTGAAGCATGGACAGAAAATAATTGGCAGTATTTAGAAGCCCAAAGCGTTTTATTTATCATTTCCTTTGCACTTCTGATTTTCAATGAATCTGGTGTTGCAATGTTTTGGGGATAATAATATGATGATAACAATTTTAATCTGATTGGTACTGTTTACTTTTTGATCCTACAATGTGCTTAACACGTCTTCAGTGTTTGTGAATGGTTTTGCTGTACATAAAGACCTTGGTGACGAAAGGTACAAACTTAGATCTTTACACTAACTAGCTACCATCAACTCATAACAGGAGAGAGCCAGTTCTGACACACCTGAATGCTACCAACTCTCCTAGAAGACATCTTCCAGTGACTGAGATAGTAATGACTTCATAGAAATTCCCTCTTGCTTCTTTAAGTAGTAAATTAAATTTAACCATCTCTTACCTGAGGAATCAGTTACATTATTGCTGCAATGCATCACATACAGACCTTTTCAAAAAGCATGAGCCAGGCATACATATTAACTTTTCAGGTATTTCATAAGAACTTCTTACAATGCACAGAGCTTTGAGAAATTGATAAGAAGGCTTATCTATAAATCTGCAATATATCCCAGACTTAAAATGTGTCTAAAAACTTAATGTTCAAATTCAAACGTAGTGAAGCAAAGAAAATGCCATATTAACTTTCACATAGGCAAAAAAATACAGGCTGCAGCAGATTTTCAGCATTGGTTTACTGCAGCCTGTGGCATCTTTTCTATCTGAATAAAACTTAAGAACATGCAGTTGTGTAGCAGACTCAAGTCCATGCCAGGAAAGACTTTAGATGCCTAGAAGTTTTAGTCTAACATTCAGTGGCAAAGTTACAAAAATGCCTACCTGACTTCTGCCTAAACCCAACAAACAAAATTTCAAGCTCTTGTCTGACCTGAAAATTTGTCAGACAGCTATGGTTCAAATTAGCCCACATAAGCTGGTCTAATCTTCTTATATTATGAGATGCCGTCTTCCTAAATTGAGAGCGTAATTCTATTTACAGCCAATAGGAGTGAGTCATTTTCTTGTGAAAGCCTTCAGAGGGTGATCATCTTTACCTGATTTTAGACCCACAGGAATGCTCTCTTGGTTTTTCAGTTGCTTACTTTTCCCTATGAAATATACAGGTATCCATCTCCTCTCATTTTACCTGCTGAAGCTTTATCATTACTCAGCAAGGAAGGAAGTGTTTGTGGGTCTACAGACTTTTGTAAATTAAACAGTTTTAACTGAACTAAACAGTCCTTATTGGCAATAAACTCTGTGAACTGGAAATCTGGGGCTCTCACCCTTACTTCAGGATTTTTGTGGATTTTTACCAAATCTTTTGTATCCAATTTCTTTTCATATAAAAATTTACAGGAGAAATTCTTCAAGCAGTAAATATAAGGCCCTCACTGCCAGATGGGGTACTAGCCTAAGGATTATTGCAGAAAAGATGGGCATTACTTTTCTGGCCAATTCTGTGTAATGCTTACAGGGAGTGGGGATTTCTGGGTTCCTGTGTTGAGGAATGTTGATGAATTCTACATAAAATAGTAGGTGTATAATGTTGATATGACTTGTCAGGAGAAGAGGATGGAAGCCATAATCCCTTCATCTAGCTGGTTTGCTCTAGATTTTAGTGGCATACAAAAACATGCATCTTCACTTCCACTCTGAGCAGTGGCACAGCTTATGTGGAAGCAATAAAAAATATTTCTGACTAGTTCAGAACTTTGTTGATGACATTCACAGATAAGAAACAGAAGAACTGGGTTTAAAACATCGTAGTCAAAAGAAAGATGAGACCAAGTCTTACACCAAGATTAAATTGGGAGTTATTTAGTACATCACTAGGTTGTTAGAGGAAATATTCTCTACAGGAGATGCTGGCATCTAATTTAATTGCTTAAATAGAAAGGATATCCTTCTGGAGCAACTGAAATGTACCCATTCTTATCACAAGAAATTGCAGGGAGCCTAGGCTATGAGGTGGTTTTGGAAAATGAATCCTTAGTAGAGAGCTGTACCAGCCTGCAGTAACTTTATTTAAGGTACTATCAACCTTTCCAGGACGATTAACTTACCTCATTGTTTACTGTCATTCTCAGGTTTGAGGCATTTAACTCTGTAGTGCATAAGAACATTAGATGCTAAATACAGTTGAATTTGGCCTTAGGGATCAGACACCAAAACCAGGTCCTTCAAAGCTAGAAAATCAGTACCTGTGCCTCTAATATATGTGTCCTAGCAGCTAAATATTCTAAACCCGAATAATTTTGAAAAAATCATATTTGCAAAGAAAAAATACTGCCAGTTAATATTTTAGGACTTACTTCATACAAACCTATTGGCAAATGCTTTATATATATAACCATAGAATAGAATCCGAGAATGTTTTGAGTTGGAAGGGACCTTAAAGATCATCTAGTTCCCACCCCCCTGCCATGGGCAGAAACACCTTTCACTAGACCAGGTTGCTCAGAGCCCCATCCAACCTGGCCCTGAACACTTCCTGGGGTGGGGTATCCACAACTACTCTGGGCAACCTGTTCCAGTGCCTCACCACCCTCACAATAAAGGACATCTTCCTAATATCTAATCTAAATCTACTCTCACTTTTAAGACATTCCCCTTGTTGCTATTACTACATGCTCCTTAAAAAGTCCCTCTCCCTCTTTCTTGTAGGATTCCTTCAGCTGTCTGAAAACTGCAATTAGGTCATCCCAAAGCCTTGTCTTTTCCGGGCTGAACAATCCCAGTTCTCTCAGCCTTTCCTCCTAGGAGAGGTGCTCCATCCCTCTATCCATTTTAGTGGCTTAGTGGCTCTGGACTCACTCCAACAGGTCCATGTCCTTCCTGTCCTGGGGACCCCAGGGCTGGATGCTGCACTGCAGGTGAGGTGTCACCAGAGCAGAATAGAGAGCAGAATTCCCTCTTGCGACCTGCAGTCCTCATCACATATGTATATGTAAAACACTTTTTATGTATAAAGAAGCTAAAAGCTATTTCTAAAAGTAATTGAAGTAATAGATGCAGTCCCAGCTTACTTATGCTGTTAGGTGAGTTCATATTTAACCTAAAAATTCTTTCGGAAACTCTACATCTCTGTGCATATAGAAATGTTTAGATGTTGTGAATGACTCAGTAAACTGAGGGCACTAAAACTAAAAGACTGTTCCTGCATTACCAAGTAATTAGGTGCAGTGGGGGCACACCATTAGAAGTGGCTGATGCTGAGTCCTGCACCTCTGCGTTGTATAGGGTCAGGGGCTTTGCTTCAGGTTACATTCTGTCTGTCTCTTGGGGAAAAAGCTTCCACTAAATACAGTGCACAGCTCACTGGAGACAAAAAGTGCTATGTGCACACTGGATGACTCATAGATGGTTTAGCTAACGGGCTGGTTTTTAACCTAATGCCCCCTTGAAGCACCGGGAATATCTAGTGCATGTACATCAAAACTGCTCAGAGATCCAAACCTGCACATGGTAAGTGGAGACAATGACAGGCTCACTGCAAAATCACACTATTTCTTTGACCCAATTTACAGCTATAGGCAGTAACATAAAACAGAGCCAGGCAGCATCACATTGCTCAATAAATGCTGTTGCATTTTCTTTTAAATCATCATCATGGGGATGCTGGTACATAACAAAGGTGAAATCTACACTGCCACGAAATACATAGAGAGCTAATGGCAAAAACTTTATAATAATCTGGGAAATCTGTTCACACTCTGAGGAATTAAACAGGTAAGTGTTATCTCTGCTGATGGATTATATACCATCAACACAGATTAATGTTCTATTTTGTATTTATTCCATTTTTTAATATAAGAGCTATATAGTATAACTAGTTGCAGATAAGTAAAAATCCATAATGTTTCACTCCAGGGCATCTAATTTTATTTCAATTTTGATTGAAAAAAATAGTTAATTTTGATTTGGAAAATATGTATGGATTAGTTTAAATTTACTCACAGCTTATTTTCAGTGGATATAAGATACTGGGTTTCAGTTGTAAAAGTACTCCTCTCTAGTTTTTCTTAATATACCTCTAACTGAAATCAGCTCTGGTTATCAAATCATAGCAGATGCTTTAAATCCATGTAAATAATAAAATAGAAGTATTCTAAAATTCATCTCAGAAAAATCACAAGGGGGAAAAAAAAAGAAATACCATAATAATAACTTGCCCGAAAATTAATTACAAACTAAGATTCCGTCTCAGCATCCTACACAACATAGTGTGAAGGCCTTAATAATCAGAAGGTTAGAAAGAAAAAAAAAACCCAAAGACAGAGCATTCATATTTTAAAAAGCTGCAAAACAAACTAAATTAAGGAATCATCATCAATTGAGAAAATTACAGCCTTCCTGCAAATTATGCACAAATGTATAGAGGAATGGTTGATGCCAGAAACTTGGGAAGGTTAGATAAACCTTGATGTATTGCTTAATTGGCAGACAAAAACTTCAGTTTTGGAGGTATGAATGTTCTAATAGAAACAAACAAAAAAACCCCAAAACCACCAAAAAAGCCCAGGAGGACCAGCAGTATCAACAGTGTGTTTTGTGTTTTACAGTAAACAACTTGGAACCTTTTCAAATCACTGTCTCCAAAAGACACCACAATAGCAATTACAGCTGGATCTGTGAATGAAATACCACAGTCAGGCATTTTACTTTCAGAGTTAGAAGAAATGTTGAATTTTTCACATACTACTAAAGTGTGCTGAGTCTATGTTGGAGTTCTCAATTCATATCACAATTTAAAAGAAATTTCTTCTATACCATTACTTTGCAAAACCACTCAATTTTGTCTCTCGCCTCCTGGAGTGCATTTATGGGAGTTATTCAGAACAGATTAAAGTGTTAATAGCATAAAGTAATTTATCTGGATTGTAAAATAGAGCAGGATTTTAGCAGTACACTAAAGAAATATTAGTCATTTTCTATTTCTTAAGAGAGAATATGACACCATTATGTAAGAGGGATGCATCAGAATGAGTACCGTCTACACTGAAAAATTAAAACCTTATAAGAGAATTGAATTTCTTGAAGAGTGGGCAATTGAGGAATTTTTTGATGTGGCTTTTCAGTACATATACTAAAACAAAATCAAATCAATACAAAAGAAGAAATTAAATTAAGGAGTGTAAGTCCTCTTCTGGTGCTACTGTCTTGTGCAGTTTTTCAAAATATTCTGTGATTCCAAAACCTGTGAAGACCTGTATTTTATGCTTTATTAAGTACCCCCAAACTAACAACATCTAGGTGACTAATGCAGAAGGAGTAAGGTTGACGTTCTAGAAAAACATACAGGGCTCTTCAGGTTTATGGTTTTAATTAATATCAACATATCAAATTGTTGCACAGGGTAAAAGAAGACAAAACTCCATGCTGGGATGTATGAACAAGAAAATAGACTTCTGCGAGCACTGTAAAAGAAACCTTGACTTTCTTTTAGCACTGGAAATACCTTAGCTGGTGCATGGTATCCAGTTTTGGATAGCTAACCTCAAACTCAATATGTAGTAAGTGGAGGAAAGCCTGTTTAAAAAACAAAAGGGTTGGTCTTAGGTTAAATGTTCAAGGCCTACAGAGAAAAAAAAATGAAGGAATGTATTAAAAACAATAGTAAAAAAAATAAACCAGGAAAGTTTTGCTTGGTGGGATTTAATTTCCATATACCATACTCACTCACTCTAATTATTGTCTATAGAAAAATGTGGCAGGAAAGTAAGAAACTGTGCAAAATACATGACTGGGAAAAAAAGTCCTCTTTTTTTTTTCTCCTCACCATGATTGGCAGTGATGATGGCTATTGTGAATAGTGTGTCCAGTGTGGGTTTTCTGCCTAATGGTGAGAGGCACTGCTGAAACAGTGATCTTAATTGCTGTTTTTTATAATTTTAATTTCATGCTTTGGTTTGTTTTGCTTTTGGAAAGCTAGACTTGAATTCTAATGCTTCATATTTATTTTGCACTTTATTTTTGTTCAGGCTGATTTTTTTCTAGCATGGTGATAACCTGCTGGGTACTATTTAAAGATCTTTCTAGAACGTGAGAGGTCAATTCATTGCATTTTTGCTACATATTAATAGTACATATGTTATGTTCATAAATATAGCAGATTTTCAGCATGGTATCTATAACTAATACCTAAGAGATTTTAATGGAAATAACTATTACTAATTCATTATCAGTATTTTTAAAATCTAAGCAGCCAATTATTCCTCTGAGCATGAATATATGAACTTTCCTGTATTTCTCTCTTGACAAGGCAGCTGCCAAAGACATTTCTTCTTCAGACTGTTGCAGTGGCTTAGGTTAATAGGCTGACCAAACTTGTCAGACTGATATGATATTCAGCATGGCATTTTCAACTGCTCTTCTTTCTGCTAAATTTCCAGTGTTACAAGAATAGTGTTTACTCAAAAAGCATGTGTTTACTATGTAAATACTCCACAATACCAATATCATTAGCCTAAAATACAGGGGTTGGCGCCTCTCAGAGAAGAAAATAGGATGATCAGAGGTTTTCAGGAAGGATGCATTGAAGCAATGGCCCTAAAGTATCACTGTAATTCAAGCAGAAGATGCTGTCTCTGGCAGCCTGTGGCAGTACTAGCAAACTGTAAAAGCCTTGCTTTAAAGTTCGAATTGGGTAGCACTCTGTAGTATTGTGTAGCAAGTTAGTTTATTTTCCTAAAAGGGAATTCCATTTGAATAGTAACACTAATGAAAAGTCCAATATTTTTTCATAATTTAAATCTTATATTCATTGGGAAATTTTCCTTGTTACAGCTCCAGACTGTTGTGTCTCATCCTTTCAATGGACACCTCAGAGGCGAGTTTGTGTCCATCTCACATATGAACCATGGTTGATAATATGATGTCATAAACTAGGCTTTAGCTTATATTTTTACTGCCCTTTCTCCAATTTCCTCGTCCTCTTCTTCACACAGATCGTGCCCTTCTACTCAAGCATCTTAATGACCTTTTGCTGAAATCACTTATTTTGAGTGTGTCAATATTTGTGGGGGCTTTTTGGTTTTTTTGGAATTTTTTTATTGGTTATTTTTGTTTAGGTGTTTTTCTTTTGTTCCTTTTTTTTTTTTTTTTTTTTTTTAATTCCATTTAATTATTCTTTGGAACTACTATTCCTCTCAACTAATTTTATCTGTGTAAAATTATGCAGGCAGTCAGGTCAGCTTCCTTCAGAATCAATGAAATCCTATGCAGTGATTCATCCTATCTGACAAGATTTCTGTCTTACTTTGCCACACTTCTTCCATTTTTTTTCAGTTATTAATAAATACTTTTCATAAGACTAGTCCAAGTCTTGGAACACACTGCTAGAAATTTCCCTCGTCTGACACATCTTTTTCATGTAGTCAAATCATTAGGCAATTTATATCCACTGACTTATGAATATCATCAGTACATCATCTGTTGTGTAATTTTAAATTCTTTAACTCTCAAGCATCAGAGAGTTAATGTAAATTTAGGAGGCTGTGACTGCAATATCATATGTATTATTCTGTTCAGTCATAACTGAATTTGTTTCCTATAGGAAGGACATGGTTAGATTTACTCCAGAGTCTTCCACTGAGAGATCCTTTCCTATAGAAATGGTACTATTTTATGAACATTTTATAAGCTTGTACTTAATTCAGTAGAGTGTGGAAAAGGAAATTGCTCAGAAGTACAGAACTATTTTTTTCTTAAAATGTAAAATAAGCTACTATTGCAGTAGGCTGCTACCACCTGTATCAGAACAGATGATTTTCCAGGAATTTTCTCCTGAGATGTAGGAGAGTTAAAAGTGTACAATTTTTACTCATTATTCCTCAAAGTCTTAAAAACCCCAGTCACAGGAAAACAATCACATCCCACAAATTCTTGTTACCATTACGAAATAAGAAGAGTATTCTTTTTTTATTATAAGCATTTTCATAGAACAGAAAAAATACATCCCAAATACACATATCGTGAAAGGAATCATAGTCTATCTGTCACCAAAGAGATCAGAAGGAGCAGCTAAAACATAAATGTACCCATAAAGAACACATGAAAATTGCTTTACATATTCTGCACAAATATTTTATTTTACACATCCTGCATAATATTTTGCATAAATAGCAAAAATATTCAATGAGAACCACTATTATCACAACAGTTGTGCTTGTTTTCAATATGGTAACAAACCCAAAGCCACTTACAGAATAGATGCTGACATGGAAGGAAAAGTGGTTTATTTTGATAGGCGGAGTTTCATCATGGAATGACAGATCCCAGATCAAAGGAAACAAATGGCATAAAAACTTTTAATACTACCAAACATATGGAAATTAAAAGATCAAAGTGCTCTCATCTGCAGTACTGAATAACACTGTTCCATCAACAAATCAATAAAAGGTAGGTTTTGTGTTTGGCCAGCAGGTAACAATAAAACTGCAGCTATAGATCTGCAGCAGATAAAGCTGAAACAACTCCATTAGGTTACTTAGTCCACATACCTCTTTCATTCAGTGATCAAATACAGGTTTCTAAGGAAAGGAAGGTGAATAATGACAGACTTATAAGAGCAATAACAAGAGTCTGCTAGTATGGAAATTTAATAACACACCACCTTCCCAACCCCACTGCCCTTTCCCCGGCATTAAAATAAATGACAGCTAACCAAAGAGAAAAAGAACAGAGCAAGAAGGGAAATCAAATCTTTTCATCATATTATGGGAAGTACAAAGTGGTAGGAGAAACTAAAAACTGCACCAAAGAAGTTTGATGGGTCTTTTTTCTGCTTTTTTTTTTTTTTAACAGATCAAGTATCCCCTTTAACTTCATTAAGTATCCCCTCCTTTCCCATTTCGCTTTTTCCTTCTTTTTGAATTGACGTTTGGAACTTCAGGTCTCATTTTTGTTTGGTCGTTTAAAACAGGGACCCTGCATTAACACTGACATTTGACCTCTGAGCAAACCTTACTTTGTAAACCATGATGGTTTTAAGAGCAATAGCAAGAAAGGCAGCATTCACAGTTGGTTTGTGTTCCATCTTCTCAGCTGGCATTTGCCTTTTTATTCTATTTTAGTAGCAGAGGGAATTGCCATCAATCTTACGCAGTTTTCTCACTTGCTTTTCACATCCCCATCTCATCTCAGTCCAGGAAGTCTTTTTCTTGAGGGGTATTTAAAAATTACAAACTTTAGTCATGCTGGTTAATCTGGCTAGGTCTCTTTCATAGGCATTAGACAAACAGGCTGGTTTAGATGTTCATTCAATGCAGGAGTTGAATTCTGGAGACTGGCTTACTCCTTCATTTGCTGCATGCAGCTTATTGAATCTGGAGCATAAAAAGGAAGTAAAAAAAAATCCAGGAAAAATGGACTCCTTTCATCTGGTTCTCTATTTAGGAGTCTCTAATAATGTTCCTTATAATGATTTCCCTGAGAATCTTTGTCAGATAAGCCAGATTCTCTTAGTGTTAACTAAGGGTACCTTCTTTTCCCACAAAACATGACATTCCTTCCCACAGCTTTTTTCTTCCTCATCTCTTTTGAACAAGCAGCATTCACTCACATCTTATGTTTTTCTTAGTTGCATAGCTGGCTTCCTTGAAACTCATTATTATTTTGGTTCTCTTGCTTTTTGTTCTGTCATCCATCCAAATAGCAGTTACTGCTTCTTATCTATTTCATACTTCTCATACTTGTTTCTCTACCACCCACTACCTGGAGAGGTCTGTCGTCTCCATATTAGCACCTTGTCAGGGAATACCTAAGTGCTGCTGTAGCCCATGCCATGACTGTTCCATAGGCATGTGAAATCTTCTGCAGTGGTTTGGTATTAAAACCTTTCTCTAGCCACAAAGGACATCAGAGACTTGAGAAGCTGTTTCACCAAAGACATCTTTTACCATTTAAAAATAACAACAGTTTGCAGAAGTCAGCACTTTCATGAGAAAAAGCTAAGGATTACAAACTGTTCTACATAAATATGAGCCAGTGACCATATAAATATACCCAAATAAAAATACATACTAAGCAATAGGTTTAGCTAAAACTCTTATTCAAATTAATGAGAAAAACTGAAAATTAAGATGGAAAATACAAACCTAAAATACTTTCCTTCAATAGTAATTCTTTTATCATTGGCTTCCTCCCTATCAAGTAGTGTTATATCTACCCACTCCATCTCTTCTAGCAGGTACTTCTGCGGAGTCTGTAGGCTGCCTGTAGAAACAGATATCAGAGTCCTGCAGACCACCTGAGTGTCCTGGTGGTATCCAATACTGTGTTAAAGGAAAAGCCCTTGAGACTATTACCCGTGCTCAGATCCCACATCCTGCAGCATCTGGACACACATGAGTAGCTAAGGGCAGCCCCAGGCAGCTGTCACAAGACCATCTGCAGGGGTAAGTGACGTGTAATAGACTAACAGATAATGCAGAGCATTGCCACTTTCCTGAAGAAATTTAATGGCAGAATTTGCCTAATATGTACCTTGCTTCAGGTAACTATGCAATACCCATTGCTTGCAGCTAATGTACAAATATTATGATAAAATTTTAAGGGAAAGTTTGCTGAAATTGAAAGTATGAGCAAAAAAAAGAGAAGGCTCTGCATACATCATTTCTTTGGAAGAAGCACTTAGAATGAGAACATTTTAAACTAGCAAAATATGACTCACCTGAACACAGTTGTTAGGGTAAGTCATCCATAAGAAACAATTTGTTCCAAACTAAAAATGATATTACTATAGATAATCTCAATGATGATCATAAGCCCTGAAATGATGTATTATATATGTAAGGATTAAAGGACAGGAGAACAAGATAAAGTGTTCTGATAGGAGGAGATCAAGCATCAAATTATGCATCCTAGGGCAAACCTCCACTGAGGTGACTTAAAATACAAGCACAAAAAATGTTCAGACAGAAGGATGAAATATCTCTCAATTAGGGTTTATTTCTAACTTTCTTTTGGAATGTGATATTTCAGGCTGAAGCTACCAAAATTTGTTCACCATGAAATTTAACAGGAGATTGTTCTGCTTCATTACTTCTGAATTTGTTGAAGATCTGATTAGAAGGCATACTGATAAGGTGGCACCATAGAGAGGGCACTTTGAGGGCAAACATTAAAATCTGTATGCATACCAGCAACTCAAGGTAGATCACAATAAGAATTCAGTACACTAAACTACACCATATACTGCTATAGAATATGTACAAGGGAGGAATATTCTGAAAATAAGCTGACATTTCAGCATAAAGATTTTTGCTCTAAGAGTTAAGAAAAGAATCCTGGTTATAAAAGTCACTGCAGTCTGAGATTCATTTACTACTATACCAAAGAAATACAGTGCCAAATGCTGGTGTGGCAAAACAAAGACATTAAAAATGTGATAGTTAAATATTGTTAGCATGGGTGAAAAAGTCAGCAAAGATAAAAAATTAAGGACTTCAGCATATAGTAACAACTAAGTCCAGCTTTCATAGGTGCATCATGAGCTTTCTTAAGGATTGTGGATCTTTGCCATGGTATATGATCCTTATTACAGGGTGAGAAAGAAGCTTTACTACTGCTTTTCCCTCCAGTCCTGCCTATCTGCACTCTAAATGGATCCACTGGTGAAAGTCCATGTCTCCATGTCTTGATTGCCTATGTCAGATATTCTTGTACGTGCAGTGCCTCCCCCTTTTCTTTTACAGCCTACTCATGCTCTACATAGGAATAATGTTTAAATTTAAGCACTGAACTACAAAGATGACTTGTCTTCCTGAAGGTTTTGAATACTGCAAAAATATGTCCAAAGAAGATGATAAGTGACATAATGATGAAAAATATGAGTATATGATGCTTAATACAATAAGTACAGAGTTAGCCCAAAGCACTCACATAATTCTCAAACATTTCCAGAACTGATCATTATTTCATATTAGTTGCAGCAACCAGTTCTTTTAGTGCCACTTGAAACTATCAAAACTAGTTAGTTTCAAAAGAGTTTTTTAAAAAGTTAAATTTAGATAAAATGAACTTTATGACTCACTGAAATACCCACTAGATTTCTTTCTTATAAAGGACAAACAAACCGAGCAGCAGTTTTGACAGGAGGTATTCAAGTAATAAATGATACATACTGACTAAACTTTGAGTGTGATGGGTAGAAATAATAGACAGACTTCAAAGGTTTACACAGAAAAGAAGAATGTCATAGCTCTTGGGAGTAAAAACATAGGAGCAGAAAGTTAATATAGTGAGCTTTGTGCAGATAGTCTAAAACTGTCAAAGCCTGACCCCTTTAAAATAGAGTTGTCAGAACAATTAACTTCAGGGAAAAAAAGCAAAGTCATAATGAGGTGACAGTGAAGGAAAATCCTTTCCTCAGTTCTGAAACAGGATACATTATTTTATCAAGTGACAAGTCTCATAGGGACATATTTATAATATGTGTAACATATAAAACACTCTGAGAAGATTCTTTAAGCTGAACAGGTACATAGTTTGGAAAGACACAGGTGGTGAAGGAAAGGTGTCACTTGATTGCTATAAAATATAAGGGTTGTGGGGGTAAAGGGCGGTTGGAGGTAGTTGCTGTGTACCCCAAACTGTCTCTTGAGAGGGACAGCTCAGGTGCAGTCAGGCTGTGAACATCTACTCCTCCTGCCCTGCTGTAGGCGCTGATGGAAGATGCCCCCACACCCAAGCTGGACAGCTCAGTATTACCAAAGACAAAGAGTGAAGGAGGGCACTCCGCCGCCAGTGTTCCACAGACAAGGTTTAATGTTCTGCAGAGATGACCAGGCAAAGAGGACACAATATGCTCGGGGTTCCCTTTCCATAGTGTCCTAGGGCCAGTAACCTGAGGCCACAGGGACGGTACAAGGCGGGCCCAGGGAAGCGAGGCAATGGGCAGGGAAGGGGTGGAGTAGGGACCAGGTGAAGGAAGCAGCCACACAGGCTGCTGGGAGAGGGAGTTCTCGGTTGGGGGGGAGGGGGTAAGGTTACATTTCATCTGCAAGGAATTGTGGGAGAGCCTTTTCCTTTTACAGAGGTAAGAAGGTATTTTTTCAAGTACCTGAGTTCTTCCACCAGCTGGACTCGGCCGCTTTCGGGCTCTCTGGTTCACCAGCTGGCCCAGTGACCCCAACAGATTGCTGCAAACACTTTTGGGTTTGGAACTTCATTGGTTGTTAAGCTTCCTTAAGTGCAGTTTTTTTGTCTTACATCAATAAGAAATATTTCTAGTAGAATTCCAGATGATCTGGAGATTGCCTAAGTTTATTTTGCCAAAATGAATTGCTCAAAATAAGACAACTGCACATTATTTTAATGTTCTTTTGATTTGACATATTGAAATAAATTCATCCTATTCCCCTAACTCTGGATTCCCCTAACTCTGCAATGTACTTGAATTCATAGAATCATAGAATTACAGAACACTTTGGGTTGGAAGGGACCTTTAAAGGTCATCTAGTCCAATTTCCCCTGCTTGAGCCATGGAATCTTCAACTTGATCATGTTGCTCAGAGGCCTATCCAACCTGAACTTGAAAGTTTTCATGTTTTCAGGGATGAGGCATCACCTTTCTGGGCAACCTGTTCCAGTGTTTCATCACCCTCAAAATAAAAAACTTCTTCCTTATATCTAGTGTAAATCTACCCTCTTCAAGTTTAAAACTATAGCCCCTTGTCCTACTGCAATGGGCATTACAAGAAAGTCTGTCCGGATCTTTCTTATAAGCCCCTTTCAAGTACTGGAAGGCTTCAATGAGGTCTCCTCAGAGCCTTTTCTTCTCCAACTGAGCAACTGCAACTTCCTTAGGCCCTTCCTTATAGGATTGGTGTTCCATCCCTGTGAATTCAAAAGACATTTTTTAGTTTGTAATTTTATCTTTACTTTGCAAATGGGAAACTTGGATCTGGAAAAATTAAAGCCTCTAACTTCCATTATTTTGAATCTGATTGATTACTGAGAACATAAATTTAGGTAAACAAAATCTTGCAAAACTATATAAAAGTCAGCTTCAAAGTTTGGCCTATGAAATGAGTGACATAAAAAGCTGGGTTTTATTTAAACTTAGGTTGTTTTTAACTTTGTATCACTTTTTCTTTTTTTTCTTTAATCTTTTCAGCAGCATGTGAAAAGGTTTCTTTTAAGAAAAGTTGAAAAATAATGACCTGAAACCACTAAAATAGAAATTTACTCTTTCGAATGATGTAAATATTTAAATAGCTGTCCTATTTTATTTCATTAATCCAAAAGGGTATATGTCTCAATAAAAATTATGAAGAACATTCACATCACAGTTCACTAATGCGAGTGATTTCAACCATTAGCATGTATTTTGGATTGAGCGATTTAAAAAAAAAAAAAAAAAAGCCAGGCCATCCTGGGCAAAACAGATAACGGAAATCTGCAAAGCCATGTTGGTATTCCAAATTTTGCTGTGTATCATAGGCCATATTTGCAGCTTCACACATTTCTAGAATAAAGCTCTAGGCACAAATATTTAGTCTTCCTTACAGAAAGAACACTGAACACTATATAAACTCTTAAATACACTCGTATTTGGACAGTAACCTTTTTTTTAGATACCTCACTATTGCTGCTAGGGACAAACATGCTGTTTGTACTAAAATCTGATCTATTCAAATATTTGCTAGCATATTTTCTTCTGCCTCCAGGCCTTTGTTTAAAGTGGAGCCACCAAAAAAAGGCTGGAGTTGGGGTTTTTTCAGCTGGCAATACTACTGTAATCCAATTTGTAAAAATGTTAAAAGAAGACTCCAGAAATTGATACATTTTTGCCCTTCAGGCAAGTTTTTTGTGTTGCAGGGCTTCTAAGCCACTTGTTATCATTCCATTTACACTGGCTTCATGCCACTGGTTTTTGTGGAGGTGCCCTGATACTCTAATATAAAGTGAGCCTGTAAAAGTTAGAGAAGTGGAAATGTGGGTGATTTTTCAGTTATTAGTACCTGGCCTGTGAAGAGAAAAAGAATCCTCCTTACTGACTTTCCTCCTGCCTAAATTTCATTTAGTAGACGCATAAAATACAACTTGTTTTCCTTTGCTAGGGTTTTGAGGGTTTGTGAGTTTCAGTTTGTTTCTTTGGTTTTGAAGTTTTTTTTGTGGTTTTGTTTGGTTGGTTGGTTTTTGGGTTTTTTTTCCCCAACTGAAGAGTTCTGTACATTTTTCATTTCCAAAAAACACACAAGTGGGAGCATGAAAATAATCTACATCATTATGGATGTTCTATATTGGATTTGTAATACAAAGTTTCAAATAAAATTCATCCTCATTTATTCTGAAGTTGAAACAATGGTTCATTGATGTAATGTTGTTCCCAGCCTGATGTGGATCTCTCTCTAAAGGTTTCTGACGTAGGAAATGCAAGCTAGAATCACAACTGAAGTTATGTAAAATAACAGATAATTATATACACTGTTGAGGATTAATAGGACACACTTTCCAAAAAGGTGACTGATGTAACATCCATATATGTGAGAATAAACAGACATAACTCATATAATGAATCTTAAAATGATTAGTGCAATTGTTTCCTAAGAATATATCTTAAACTGTTTGACAAGGCATGGGTGACAAAATTCCTGAAAGATCTTTGTTTTTCTGACTCAGTTTCTGATTATGTAGTCAGGTAACCTGGAATACATGACTTCACTTAAAAGTTTCAGCTGTTTTTTCTCAAAAGTCATTAACTTCATAGTAAATGAAATAACTTACTTCTTTTAAAGGTAAAGCATTGGTTTTACTCCTCTAGCAGTAACGGTTTATGGTATCACTTTGATTTTTGGCACTCTACAGCACTGCTGTATTTTTGTACAGTTTTATCAAGTATTAGCTGATGTTTTCTTTCCGTGTCATTTAGCATAGAGACGTATGAAACAGTTTCTGTAGCTGCACTTTGTGTACGATAGGTAGAAATAGTAAGAAAACAGCTGGTATAATGAGAAGGTGTGCCAAGAAAAGAAGACACTTCTGCATGGCCATGGCGCAGTGCTGCAGCCCACTGGTTCATTTATTCTTCAGTCACCAGTCTTAGTGACTGCCAGGCACTTGAGACACAAACTGGCTGTTTTCTGCTCTTGGTGCCTGCAACTGTGGGGAAGTGCTGTGATTTCCCATTAGGAAAGTCCTTCTCTGCACGAGTAACAATCCCACTAGGCCCATCCACCAGCACCCAGGGTTTGCTCTCTCCCCACATGGTCCCACCAGGTTGGAGCCACTGGAGCTTGCTGGTGGCCCCGCCTGTGCCAGCAGCTGCACCCCCCGAAGTCCCTGGCCCATCTCCCCAGCCTGGGAGCTGCCATCACTTTGGTTCCCCTCCCAGCTGTGGGCTGGTTTGGTGTTGGCCAGCTCATGACATGTGTCCCTGCTCCCTTAGGGACACACAGAACTGCGGTCACAGGCTGCTGTGCACCATCAGGGCTTCCCACAGTAGATGTGGACCTTTGTGCCATGGCTGTTTGGTGGCACCTGGAGAAACCAGCTGCTTTTCCTCACGGCCAAATACATCAAAAGCATTCAGCTTGTAGCTTATTTCTGCTTATTGAATGAACTTGGCAAGTTTGGGTAATAAGGAACCTTCCTCTACTAGCAAAATATTAATGTTACAATTCCTGCAATTTATTCTTAGTTAAGCTTGAACAGTTTGCTCTCTTTATCTTCCCTTTTTCTGTGACTTAAAGAAAAAAGTTGAGGCCAGAGGCAGTGGGACTAAATATAAATTAAATATATATTTATCTTCTGTGGTAGAAAATCAATTATAAATTATGGATCTTGTATTAATCTTATAGTAGCTTCTTCTGCTACCTTTATGTATGAGATGCTGTCTCAGGTTTTAAATCTTCACTTCCTTTAGGCAACAGAATGGATATAAATTATTAAGATAAGGCTTCTGTGATTCCACATGTGGCAGTTAAAAGCCTGGGTTTTTTTGGAATGGATGTGCTGATCTTTTGGCTTTAAGTACCATTTGGTGTCTTACCCTGTGGGTAACTCTTCTTGTTGCTGACAGCAAGTGGCTTTGTAAAAGGTCATGTTATGGATGTTAGGAAAATTAATCCACAAACACCAGAGGATTATGTCCAAAAAGGAGACAGAAGGGTCCTGTAACTTTATTCGAATAAAGGGAGAAGTCATGGGCATTTCCCATGGGGTCTCTTAAATTGTTAGAGGATGCAGCCTCCTTTTTATCCTAATTTCCCAGCCACATTTCCCTCTCTCTTTTCCCATTAGCTGAGGTACTTCAGAGGTACAGGCTTCCTGAATTGCCTTAATACAAACCTCTCTTCTAATGTGTACCCCCCCTATTCTTATATGGCTTTATTTACCATTAGGCCCACAGTTTGTTTATAAAGACACCTCCTTCTCATTCCTTTCATGGATATGTGTCCTGTAAATGTGCTGTCATAGCACTGCTGCTGTTTTCTGTGGAATAATTGGAGTTACTACCTTCTTGTAAATAACTGCTGTCGCTTCTGTCCGGATATTCCGATAGTTTAAACTGATTCTAATTACTAATTCGTAAGATGACATATTAATTATTTGACTTTTTAATTCATGACTTGAGGTGCAGTGAAGTATTCTCTGCTTGTATCATCGAGGCTGTACAGGGTGTGGGTGCCCAGGCCCCGGCAGCAGTGGGGGCTGCAGGGGCTCTGTGAGGGGAGGCCGGGGCTGTCCCAGCCGGACACAGCCGGTTCCAACCAGACACAGCCGGTTCCAGCCGGATCCAACCAGCCACCGCAGGGCGCGGCTGAGCCCACGGCTGGGGTGGGGGCATCTTCAGGAAACACATGTAAGAAAGGAGAGAAACCACCACAGAGAAAAATAGGGGAAAAAAATGAGAGAAACAGCTGTGAGACCTCCAAGGTGAGAGAAGGAGGCGGAGGAGGTGCTGCAGGCTCTGGAGCAGAGATTCCCCTGTGGCCCATGGAAGAGGCCACGGTGGAGCAGGAGAAGGATGTTCCCTGAAGAAACCACAGCCTGTGGAAAGCCCACGCTGGAGCAAGGTAAAAGTGCGAGGTGGCAGAAGCTGCAGAGTAGCTGTGGATGAGCCCCAGCCCCCGTTCCCTGCATTGCCTAAGGGAAGAGGTGAAGGAGTTGGGAAGGAAGGAATGAAGTTGAGCCTGGGGAGAAAGGGGTGTGATTCATCTATCTTTGTTTCTCAGAGTCCAAATATATTTAAATTGGTAATAAAATAAACTAATTTTTCCCAAGTCAAATCTATTTGGCTCATGACATCATGACAATAATTAGTAATTGATCTCCTTGTCTGTATCCTGGCCTGGGGACATTTCCGTCTTATTTTCTCTTCCCATCCTGTTGATAAGGGTTAGTGAGACTGTCTGGGTGGTGGTCTGGCAGACGTCCAAGGCCAACCCATCACAAAGGCAATATCATATAAATTAATAAAATCAGAAATAAATTCCTGGAATCCATAGGGTCTGTCCTGAATTGCTTTATCTTCACATGCCTAATAGCCTACAGAAATTATTCAGTATTGGTGATATCGGATGCCTGAAATATGGAAGGAGATTGCTTAATTTTCATTGATAGTATGGTTCTGGGACAGTTTCCAGTTCAGCCAAATATGAGACACTACGTCTTGAACATTTTTTTTTGTTTTGTACTTAATATTTGGCTTCTGTGATGAAGGGAGTTTTTTCTGGAGAACTACAAAAGATGGCTTAAAGCTTTAGTCCCCTTGGCTTGCCTTGTTTTCTGATGTGAAACTGATCAGCACAATCTTTTATGTAGTACCTGCAAATAACTGTGTTTCTGTGTGGTCATGTGAATTTAATACAGAATGAGCTTATGGATTTTCTGTGTATTAAATGACAATTTTAAGAACTGTATGTAAAAGCTGAGAAGATAGGACCCTGATAGCAGATGGCTCTTTGGTGTTTCATGTGGCAGTTAATGATCTCTATTACTTTAGGGTAAAATGGCAGAAATGTTAGGAGTTTTCCTTGTCTGGATTTTGAGCGGGGTGCGGGGGGGAACCTGATTTTGTAATTTGCTCCTGTCTTGCCCAGACTAGCTTGCAGGACAATTCATTGAAACTTAAGTTACTTCATTATTAATAACATTGATCCGTTTGGCTAACAACTTTTGCAAGAGGCATCTGATAGCTAATTTCAGGCAAGAATGTTTTCTGTTAGTCAAGTAAACTCTAGTTGCCTCTTCTGAGAGTGCTAGTGTAAATATCTACACAATTCCAAAAATTTTTAACAGATCTGATTCTAGTACTAGCAATAATTCATTATTACTAATAATTAATCTACTTCATAGATTTCACAGGCCTGATTTCAAAAAAAGAAACAGTCCTCATTGATGCAGGGTATTCCATTTTTCCACAGATTTTTTTTTTGGCTCTTAAATTTCTGAAGAAAATTCATTAAACCTTGAAAAAATGTTGTCCTATGTGGTGACCTGAATACATCAGTGGAGTACAAGCAGCTGTCGGAATAAATAAACAAGCTAATATAATGGTGAAAATGTTTCTGTTTTACCTTTGCAACTGCTCATTGGTTTTTGGCGATTGTGAAACCAGAACATAAGAAACTCCTTGTTTTAACTTCTTGTTAAAGCCATCTGATCATATGATGCTTTTTGCTGGGGAGCTGTTTCTGATAGACCCGCTTTGGAAAGCTTCATTCGCTTCATTTGACCATTTTGACCATGAATGTGGTGCAAAATGTTTGTTAAAAATCGAGTGATTCTGGGAACAAGAATGTAGTTGTCCCTGTTGAAGGGGAGAGGAACAAAGCCTTTTTGTCAAGTTTGTCTTTAAAACACCTGCAAAGATAAGTTCATCTTTAACCATGCTTGAAGGCTTATCCATTTCCGTGTGAACAGCTGGTAAAAATTCATAACTACCCCTACACTCAGCAAAGGTACAATCCCTAGTAAACTTATGCAAAGAACCTAAAAATTTTTAGACTGATCCAATCGTACTTCTGTACTTGGAAACTGCGGAGTGTTCTTGTTTCTCTTATGGCAGCTGCTTGTGATAGGGACTGTGCCTATGCCTTCCATATTGGCCATGGAGTCATTGAATAATTTGGGTCAGGAGGGACTGTGGTTATTTGTTTTTGCCACCTGCTGACATTGGGCTAAGTCAATCATGCTGTTCAGGGCATGAGTTTTCAGCGTCACCAGGGATGGAGATACCAGGTCTTCTCTGGGCACCAGTTTAAATATATCACCACCATTGTGGTGGTGTGTTTTTCTAATATGAAGTTGTGTTTTCCGTGTTGCACCTTACTCATTGCTTGCCATCCTCCTGGCACTTCTGAAAAAGACCTGTCTTTTTCTATATCACTCCAACAGGTAACTGAAGATGGCAGGAAGCTTCACCCTTTAAAATAACACCTGTCGTGTTTTAAGGACTTAAGAAATCTATTCTGTCTTCTCATACATCATCTTCTACAGACCCCTAACCATCTTTCCAACCCCCCACAAGTCTTGTCATGCAGTTTAGTACCAGGAAGTCTGAGAATGTGCCTTCTTCACAAGTAGAGAGTGAAGCAGTTCTCAGTGGAGCCAGCTGGGCCTATTGCTATGCTACTGGAAAAAAGCCCTCTATATTTATAGATATTATCACTAGACATGGCTGATCTGTGAAATTACAATGGAGAATGAAATATGTAGTTGTTTCCCTCCGCCCTTTGCTTTTGGTCCCCCCACCCCCCTTCTCCAAACAGAGTCTGAACTCAGTAGTGGTGCACTGCTGTGTTTTCTATTATAGGTTCTGTTTCTTTTGTACAGACAATCCAAATATATACCATCTGTGGTTTCAGAGTATTTTAGTGTGTGCATTTTGTGCTGATTAATGCTGCTGAAAGTTAAGGAGGTAGCAATATTTTAAGCTTAAAGTATTGCCATATGCTCAGTATGAAGTAATGCAAGTTTATCAAATGACAATTTTATTAGCACAGGGACTTGAAATGATTCTGCTTCCTTAGCACACACACTTGTCTAAACAGTTCCCTTTCTGGTTGCTGTAAAAGCCTACATATTAATTGCCAAACTACATTTCCAGGATAAAACTGCATGTGAAGGTGTGTGATTTTTCTGTATGATGAAGTGAATGTGAATCTTCAGCAAGATACATTGTGATTCATGACCTAGAACCTAGCAAAAATGTTAGTGCAGGGGTGTGTGGTGTGTGGAAAATGACTTAGTGGGTTAAGAGTGGAATTCTGGAAATGTCTGAAGAATAACACACTAGATTTTCCTCTGTTGCCTAGGTTTTGTTTGCACTCAATTTGGTGGCATTTGATCTTGCTGAATTTATTAGAATACTATGAAAAAATGCTTTCAGAAGTATTTCAGGCAAAAAGGCTACCATAGAGGCAACTAGGTAGTCTGATGAATTTCTCTATTAAAGACTTTTCTGTAAACATTTTTTTGGATTAGTGCAGTGTAAAGACCTTGATAACACACATTTCAGGTTGATTTACTTGAAGTTTGTCCACATATTTGCCTTCTCCTATAGTTACAACCCACCCCAGAAGATGAGTGTAACACAGTTTCTTATTAATAGAAACCTTGAGGGGAGTTAGAGTTAGGCAAAACTGAATGATTGGTGTTTATGTAGCGTTTATTTTAGAACAATTGCAATGGAAAGCAGGCGTGTAGCCCTTTTTGTTATTATTATCTTTAGTAATATAGCAATGTAAAAGCATAAAATGAACACTTGAGAAAATGTATACAGAAAAGAAAGAGAGAAGGAGAGGGTAAGAGTAGAAAGATACCACTGTCCGTGGATCCAGCAATGAGACTTGATTGTACGTCTCTCGATCAAAGTCTCGGTGGCCATCTTGGTCTGTTGCAGGTGGGGGAAGCCCATGAAGCACGAGCTCAGTGGCTTAACTTAACTTCAGCTTTAGGTGCAAATGCTCTAGGGATAGGCATTTTACACTGTTGCAGCACTGCACATCTTGCACAGTCCCTGCTGGAAGCCCCCAGAAATGAGTCTGGGCGTCCTTCTGGAGTCATTGGTTTATGACACCTTCCAAGACATTGCCTCTCATGTCAGCATGGTTTAGCCTGCTATGCCCCATCAGGCCTACGTATGAATGTCTCCTGTGAATGTAAATGTCCAACACCTTCCTCAGGTAAGGCAGGTTGGGGGCAGTTTTACAACTGAGCCATTTGTGAAACAGGAAGATGTGCATGGTAAAGAGCACTGTCCTGCCTCTGCAGTGTCTGCTTCTTACCTGCCTTCTCCCTTACCTGGCTCAAAACCCAGCACACATAAAACTCTCTGTGTCCCCCTAGGGTGGGTTGGTGTGCAAACCTGGCCTGGCAAAGCACCCTGCTGCCTCCGCAAATGGCAAGAATGTTTTAAGTCATTACCCATTAACATTCTAGTCTCTCACACCTGTAAGTCTTCAAAACCTTTAAGTGCACTGACTTAGGGCATAAAAGAATGTCTTGGTTTGAAAAGA
>VZRS01007547.1:1526-157352 GCA_013398055.1 Ifrita kowaldi
GCCGCTTGGCGACCCGCGGGTCCGGCCCGGCCCTGCTCTGCCCTACTCTGCTCTGCGGGCCGCCGCCGTCGGGCCGGCCGCTGTCCGCTCCCGCGGGTGTCCGCACCGCTCCCAGCCCCCTGCTCGGGCTGCGCTTTGTTCCACGAACGCCTTGTCCCGGTCAGTGTCCTCGCAAGCAAACCCTCTGTCTGGTGGGCACAACGTGCAGGGAACAACGCGGCGCTTGGCTGCTAATGTTACTCGGCGCGACTTGGCTGTTCCACGCAAAATTAAAGCTAAACAAACACATACTTTCCCCACTTTTTTTTTTTTTTTTCACGGGGGACTACAGTATAAAATATAACTCGGCTTTCTAATGAAGAAGGCTGGTGCGTTTTATTTGTTCCTGTTTACGGTTCAAGATTTCATCTGCACAATTGTATTTCTCGCTTGAAATAAACGGCTTTGAAACCATTTTCCTTTAGTTAATTTAATGTAATTTCCTGTGCTGCTGGCAGTGTTAGGTGTCTATCAGATTGCTATTTTCTATTAGGATTATTTAGAAAGCAAACAAGAACACACAACAGACTCCTCTTCGAATTAGGTGCAGTCCCTTTCCTCCCTGCGTACTGCTCCGAGACACTTGGGAAAGAGCAGAAAATGCTGGTTTTAACCGAAGTCAAGTCGAGGAGAATCTGTATTACAACATCAAAGAAAAGGAGACGTTACAAAATTGGTGGAGTTACACCACCATCTGTCGTTAAGCTTCGGGACTACAAAAGTTCAGACGTATAATAAATCTTAATGAGAGATGGCAACTTTGGGTTTTTTTCTCTTTCACCTCGAACTCCTGCCGCGTTGGCAGAGTGGGTTTCCCGGCGTTGGATAGTCCCGAGTGATGGGCAGCAGATTGCCGATGCCCTTCACAGACGTGCCCGTTCACTGCGCCCTGCCAGGCCAAAGGCTTTCTTCTGGCACCTGATGTCCCCAAGCAGTTGCTCATCAAAACACACAGGCACCAACACTTCACAGTACTTTTTGGCCTCAGGAGGTTGCATTCATAAAAAAGAAGTCTAATTTTTAAAAAAAAAAGGAAATAATAATAATAAACCAGCAAAACTAAACCACCCTCACACACTCCCCTCCCCACGCCCCCCCCCTCCCTCCCCAAAAAAAACAAACAGAAAAAAACAAACAGATCTTTTATGGTATAGTTGTAGAATTCAATTTAGTCCATTTTGTATACCTGTTCTGCAGTGCTGCATTCTGAAAAGGAACATATAGAAAATAATTCTTGGAATAATATTTGTGAAGAAGCTGTGATGGTCTAGTACAACCTCTGATTACTGTTAAAACTTTGAGTTCAATAAACAAATCCTTAACACAAGCATAAAATGATTTTATATTCCCAATTGTAAACATGGCACCTTCTATGTCCTTGTCAGATCTCCCCATCAGGCTTTAGCCCCTTCTAAATTCTTCAGTTAGATGGCTTGCAAATGCCCATTTACTATAGTTACTGAAGAATCATAAAAAGAAGGAGTGTTTTCTTTGGGATTTTCTGAATATTGGTGTTCTCAGAGGCCAGTTGGCACTCATGCAAGCAGGGATCTTCACTGAACTCTAGCACAAAAACCATCAAGTTTTTCATTATTTTATCATGGTTCCTATTTTAGGACAGGTGTGGTTTAGTCAGTATTGATCCAAATGCAGATGGAATACTTATCATTAAAGGTTGTTTCTGTTTCACTGTGGAAATACACAGAACTTTGACTGTCTTCAGGCTGGCATTTCAGAAGTGCTCACAGACCTTACATTGTAATTAGCACTGGGCATCTCCCAATATAAATCCTGTTTCCAATCTGTTTCCTAGGCCTAAAGAAACTCCATTTTCTATATCCTACCAGTAGTTGTTGACACTAAGAAGGAAATTCTCACTTTTAGTTTGTGGACATTTCAAAAGAGAGAAACTAATTTCCTCTGAAGCTCTATGTCCTCTTTCCAGGCTATCTTATAAAATGCAGAATTATGCTGCAGGCAATAAACACCTTCAGCATTCCTTTGTCTATTGTGTTCATTTCATGTAACTTAAAAAAAATATACATATCTTCTCCATAGTCAACTAAGCTCTTTGTATCAACATTAAAAGCTAAGGTTTGTGAATTGGGGAAAAGGTGTTTAATGTTCATCTGATTGAAATAAATTTTGTGACACTTTCTCAGCTTTGAGAAATAATTAGGTCATTACAACCAATAGCTGATTGAGGAACATTTGGTAAAAGACTTGAGTCCAAGAATTTGCTGATGATTTCAGTGTTTGCACTGTCTACAGTTTACATATCTGTAATAAATAATAATTTCATTTTTAAGTTGTTGAATAGACATTATAGCAGCAGCCAAAAATTTAAAAAACCAAATAATTGAGAGCTGCTGGGGAAAAGAAAAATAGAGTATGGCTTTCAAAGTTGTCTTGCTCGAGTTGGAACAGATGCTGCCCTGAGCAGCACTGACCGAATGGAACAAGGGATTACACTATGTCAGTCCCATTTCATCTTTCTGGATTCTTTTCCTGTTTTGTGCCAAACAGGCTATGCTGACTTTTTGAGTCCTGGTCCCCCAACCATTAGTTGTATATGTGCAAGTCTTATTTAGCCAAAGGTGAGGAAAGTTTTAAGACTGCTAAACCTTTTGGTGAGTTTCCAAAGTATAACCCAGGGAGCAGTATCACAAACATACATAAACAAGTAGCTGTGTGAGTCTCATGAACAGCTCATAACTTCTGAAAAGTTTGACGTCTGACCTGTAAGGTGGTACTAAAATTTAGGCATGTAAATCTAAGATTGTAACCTTTCAAATCCTTGTTTAGCTTCCAGCAGTCAGCATTGATAAGGTGCCAATAAAATTGCTTAATCTCTTAAGGCACTGTTTCTGAAAATACTCAAAATAGTAACTGTCACATTCAGGATGAAGAGTTTGGTGAGTTTCCTCAACCTAACCAACCTTCTAAAACTGGGCATCTTCTGCGCAGCTGAGCATTAAGTTGTAGTTAGATAAAATGCCCAGTCAGTCCTTAGAGCAGCCACTGACCCAAGGCTCCTATTTCCTGGGTAAACATCCCACGTGCTGCACTGCACACCCGCTCTTCTGCTGCTCCCACTGGTCTGTGACCCCTGTTCTGCAAAGCGACACTACATCCCTACTCCAAACCAACCAAAACCAAGGGCTTAGGTCACTGGGAGGTGACTGATGGCTTAGGTCCAAGGAGCATCTAGAAGTCAAGTAGAATAGCATCATAATTTAGCTTTTATATATACATATATATATATATGTATATATATATATATATAAAGACATTGCAGCAATTCCCCTTTGCCATCAGTTTCAAACCATTGATGAGAACACCTGTTGCTTTAATGAAACTGACCATAAAAACACTTGTCTCCAAAGGAGGATTCAGGATTCTAAACAGCAAAATTGCAGGGCATGAAACCTCGAGAAGGGCAGCAATTAACGCAGCGTTGTCTTTTCAGCCTTTTCTGCAATTGCTTTCAGCAAGTCAGAGCAGTGACCACTGTGAATTTCACTCCAAAGTTCCCAACTTCCTCAGCCTGATGGAGAGGCAGCCCAGATGCCATTTTCGAGGTTATGGAGTATATGGGATTGCATGTAGGGGCCAGATAAGCCAAAAAGCAAGTTCAACTACAGAAATGTAGTCCTGACTCTAAAACACTGAGTCTCCACAAGTACCACCCAGGTCTGAAGTCCAACTTTTCTATCTTGTGCTCATTTATTTATATTCTTCCCCTTCATGATTTCCCCAGAACAGAACAAGACATAGGGACTTGCAGAAAGTTTTCATTAAGGCTGACACAAATCTTCCTGACAGGCAGATTTTTGTCTTTTATTTGTTCTGTTGCTTCTACTCTCCTCTTCCAGCTATAGTGCTTTCTCACCCCTCAGGAGAAGGTTGTGTAGAAGTGCCTCTGCCACAAGCTATGTATGCTCCGGTGGGAAAGCTTCACCTTCAGATGAACTGCTCCGGCCTCAGAACAAACAAGGTGTGTGGGTTGGTAGAGAAGTAGAGAAATAGGTGAGTGGGCTTTGTGTGGTAAAGCAGCAAAAGGTGTCTGATAAACTTGCCCCATTACATCTTCTCAGGGCACACATGAGTTGCCCAGGGGCTGTGGTTTAATCCCCCAGAGCAGAAAATCATCTGCTAGGACCTGAATTTTGTGGAAGCAACAGACAAGGTTCTACTTCACAAAAGAAAACAGGATTGATTCTGTTCTCTTCCACCCTAGATGTAATTTTCAACACTGATGTTAAATTATGACATTGTAATACCAAAAAGAGCATACAGTTACTTCTAGCTCTTTCTTTTTAAGCCAAAATTACTTACATTTAGGGAAATATATAAGTAACCAAACAACAGTTACAGCTGTGTCAGGACAATGCTTTCCTTTGGTAACACAGACACATGGACCACATTAAAGATGCAAAATTCAGTTTCATTTCATGACATTAACACATCTGCAGCAACATTCTGAGAATTCTAGAAATTTGTCAGTATTTAGGATTAAGGGACAGAGCGGTCTTTTTAAAAACCATTTGTATGTTATACATACAAATAAGCATGTATTAAGTAGTGATCTTTCCACCCACAAGCACTTTTATAGAATTCATGGATTTGGGAAGTAAATTGAAAGCAGACTGTGGATGTTAACAATATGGTTAGATTCAGGAGTTTTACACTAGTCAAACACTGAATAAACAAGCGCTTTTTTAAGATTTATTTAAGATGACTTCAGAGACACACAAGCTCAGGACACATATTTTGAAGGCAATGGAGACTGCCTTGTAGATGTGAATTACACAGTTACATGATTCAGGAGCAGCAAAGTAACTTTATTTTCCAAATTTGTATAAACCTATAATTAAATAAATACTGCTTGTTTCGCTAGCGTTTCACTTTTCACTTTCCTTCACCAGAAAAAACTGCTTTTTTATTGCTACAGCTACACAACCAACACAGCTAGGAGGAGAATCAGAGAAATTTAGGTTAAGGTGCCATCTACACAGGTGGATATCATAGTATTGCACTTTGAATTGTCAGTTATTTTACTCGTTGTTTAAGAAGCAAAGCATCAGGCAAAGATAAGTGACTCAGAAAAATAGTACTTTTTAGGACAAATTATTTGCAAGGAGAAGTACTAGAAGTTTAACAATTTCATACCTAGTTGTTAAAAAGAAAAAAAGTTTTAGAAGACACTATTTTTATTTGTGCAGTCTAAGTTTTTGGTGGTAAATATCTTTTTTTCTCATGATAATAAACTTCAACTACTCTCAAATCCTTCTAGTAGTTCACTGTAACTGATTGAGCTTGAACGATGAACTGTGCTAGCTCCTGTGGTCCATATTCCTGCACAAGGCTCCAGATGAAGCTTAATCTAGTATTTGGAAAGTGTGTTGAGGCAGCTGCTTGAACCATATGCACCTTCCTACCTCAGTCCAACCAGTCAGTAATTTTGTGTGCCTTTCCCAGAGTGCTTTGTCCCCAAAATCTGGCAGTGAGTATCTTAGCCATAGGAGAGAGGTCAGCATTTTCTCATCAAAGGAACAATTCTTCCATCCATGAGTGTCCTTTATTTGCCAGACTTTCAGAAGTCACCACTTTAGAAAGAAGTCAGCACCTTTTAAAGAAACCAGATTGTCAAAGGGTACATCTGAATGTTGAAAATTTGGTCTTGAAAATAGCTTAAATGGATGCTGACTTCTTAAAAATCTCTTCCAGCTACATATATAAAATTCTGGCATCCTTTTTCTTATTGAAAATCTACCACTGCAGCACCATGCTGCACTACATGGATGCCCAGGAAACCTTTATTTTGGACCTACTCCAAATCCATGTGGAAGAAAGGAAAAGCAGTAAGTGCCCATTTGAAGAATTACCTGTACAGCAGATATGTCTGCATACTTCTTACAGTAATTTATTGAATTTAATATAACAGGTGAACTGGTGCTACTTGCTGTAATAAAGGTTTAAGAGGGATTATTCTAGGAGATAACTGCTAGTTTATCCATGGATTTTAATGGGAGCTGGTCTGGGCCTAATACAAGTATTACCTGAAAGCTTTCCCAATGCAAGCATTACTTAAAATCTACAGAAAGATTGCTGTTTTTGCTGTCACTATGACAAGCTAACTACAAAGCATATGGAGACAAAGAATTAAAATACAAAAGTACTCAATAAATAGTGACAATAAATCAGTAAGGTATGCTTCTTATATTCTTCATATTGATGTGAAATGAAATTCATGTTATAGTAGTCCGCGTACCACAGATTATTTAAAATGTGCAACTTCAATATAGAAATGGGAAAATAGTTTGGCATTTCAAACAATATAAAAATAGAACTTCTTTTTTCAAAATTAAGCTTTAACTTCTTTTTGGGCAGGCATGTTTGAAAGGACTTCAAATACTGTGGAGAAGCTTTAAAATAGTAGTTAACTATCAAAGCAACCCTGAAAAGCTTCTGCACTGTCCTTAGCTAACACCCTCTACCCACACTGATACCAATGGATATGTAAGCAATTATCCTATGACATTTCAGTACTGAATTAACTCTCATACCAGAACAGAAACACTCATCTTGAATAATATTCGGGTACTGATAGCAAAATAGAAGACCAAATTCGGTATTGTCCATCAGTGTCAGGAACCTAAGTGCTGAACAAGTGAAATTGATATTGTTCATTTATTCAACGACTTTGTCTTAGTTGTCCAAAAAGCTGATGGAAATGTATATATATGATTGGATTACTAACATGGATGTTGTAACCTCCTTAGGGAAAATGTGGAACAGGTAAGCAGAAGTAAGAACATAATCAAAGAACAGAATTGTAGGCACTTCCTTAGCAATTTATTTTATGAATGACATGGAGTCTTTAGGTTTCTTAAATTGTTAGATGAGACAGGAGACTCACGTTGACGCCTTGAACCCCTGTAATGTCTTTGAGTTGAGTATAGGGAATGAGACAATCTAACTTTCAAAACTGAACACTTAGTTTGGGCTAATATGTGCTATAACCACCAAGTAGAAGAATGACAGCATTATTTACAAGTTGTGACAAATTGTGAACAAACACTAATACATTAATGTCCTAATGGAGCAACAGGGGTTGCCCACTGCAGAATGTTGAACCATACTGTTTGGCAGTACTTTAAGTACCTATCTATCTAGCAATGGAGGGAGAATGATTGTCTTAAAACTAGGAACATCAACACAAGCATAACAAAATAGCGTTCACCACTGCGCTTTCCAAAAAATGCCATAGAATTTAAAGGGTAGGTTATTCATACCAGCAATAATATTTTTAACTTAGAGAGTTGCATCCACTGTAAGATAGAATTAGGGGACAGCATCATATATGGAAAATGTGATCACAAAATTTAAAAGATAAAGCAGAATGATTTGATCATAGCACATGATGAATGAACAGTTTTCAATTTTAGAGCAATAGGACAATTAACAGCAGCTAGAAAAGCCAGAGATTTTTAAATAAATAGACATAGATAACTGATATTCAAGAGACTTAAAAGAGTTGGATGAGGTTTTGCTTTAACATAAATATAGATTTCCAATAAATCTAGGAAAACAAATGAAGTTCTAAAAGAATGGAAGAATGCAAAATCTCTAACTGTATGTCTAAGTGGTAAACAGGACAGCATGGACAGGCCTGTCAGCCTGATACCAGTACCAAACAATGAATGAAATACAGACTAAAGTGATACATGGGGAAAAAGGAATGCAAAATGTGCAGAGGATATTTGCTGGGAGGGAATGGGTGTGAGACAAAAAACTTGTGTTGGAAAAGACCCAGCACTTTTAAAAACCACAGGGATCAGGACAGATAATCAACCAAACAGAATTCTTGCTCGGACATCAGTGCTCGGCTGTGATCAGAAGGAATGCGTATCTGCAGTTGTAGAGAGGTGGTTAAAACCTGGAAAAGGCTGATGGAAGAGTAACAAGAATTCAAACAAATAAAAAAAAATACTTATCACAATGTCTGCAATATGTTTTGATAATAGTGGGGTCTTCACTGTAGCAGACAACATGTAAGAGATTCCAAAGGATGATATCTGCAGTGAGACAAATTCAGACTAAAGCGCAGAGGAACACTTTTAACAGTAAGATTGTTCTGGACAGTGAGAATATTCTGGAACTATTTCTTACTTGCTGTCAGGGGTTCCCCATCATAATCGATTTTTAAAGCAAGTGTGGATATTTTCCTAGGAATATACTATTATGAAATAAAAATTCATTCAGAAAAAATGCATAGCCTAGGTGGTGCAAGTGTTAAGGCTCCGTGATCACAAAAGCCAGGACTGACTTTCCAGTCTCTGAGCAGTGTCGAGTTAGAATTGTCATCACCAGGTACTTAACGCCCCATGACGATAAATGGGACCATACATAATACTCCTTATGGCTGCCCCTTCTGGCAGTTTAAAACTTCAGGAACACTGCTGTATTTTATTTCATGTAGGAAGATATATGCATAAGCAGAAAAGAAATATTTCTAAAAGAAATGGGTTGTTGTTATTATTATGAATATTGAAGGCGTCTATGTCAATAGCAGTTAACACTTGCAAGCTGAGGACTCTGCTGTACCATGCACTGTAAAAAGTCTATTTCAGTTAGTTTCCAATGGATCTTACAACACAATTTGAAGACAACAGTAGTCTGTAGCCAGGGAACAGATGCAGTCATAGCTGTTGAAGGTACACATCCTACTACTTGGAAACACTTCTCCACTAATTCATGTGGTATGCATCACTTTAATACAGCATGGAAAAATTCTGGGTTCAAAGCTTAGCTTTCTGTTTTTTAATTATTCTCAATCTTTTATTAATGTGCTGAAGCAAGTGGGAAAACACAAATATGAAATTACTGACAGCACATTTGCAAGTATTTAGTGGTTCATTTTGTTAAACAATAGTTTAGGACATAAAATTTACAGGGTTTGGTAGTCCACAAAATATCTGTGTAGCAGTAGTAGTGTTTTTGTATTTGACTTCTTCGTAACATTGCAGACGAGAGGAAAATTTTGCAATGAAACTAAGGATCTAGCCTCTCTGGTAAAACAAAGGGATGTTCCTCACAAACTAAGATTACAGGTATTAAAGAAATTTATAATTATTTCATCCTCCCACCACCCTCCCCCCCCATTCCCCATTCTCTTATCAATTTAGAGTGAAGACTTGAGTGCTGGGTGCAAAAAGCTTAATTTGAACTAGCCTGAGCAACTTCTGTGTTCATCATTTTCTTAATTGCTTTTCACTGTCTTGTCCAAGGAAGGCTTTGCAAGGCATAGCTGCATCGGCTGTGATGTAATGAGATCTTATTAGTTAAACAAGACCAGACCTCAAGCTTAAGCAAAATAAATTCAGATAAAGTCTCTGCCCCTTGACCCAGCTATTTTGCAGTCTTTGAACAGTAAAGAAACTTGGAATCTGGTCACAGATGCCAGTGTGAAAATTCCCCTGGCTGAAGGGAGACTGTCAAACGGTGTAAAACCAGAGGAGCTGGTTCCCACTGCTTTCTGCCTTGTCCAAAAAAGCTTCTTAAGGGGAAAAAAAAAAAATAAAAGCTGAGAAATTCAAAGGGAAGATGAACTATATCTTTATTGTGGTGATTTCTGGCCAGAATGTGGTCCCGTAGGAGCCAAAGCCAGCATCATAAATTACAAGCATATAGAGTTAACAAACTTTGTATTGTAACTTAAACTGAGGAGCCAAACAACGCAGGACAGAGCAGATTAAGAAACTGTAACTAGTTCTGAAAGACCATCTAGCATTTCCTCTGAGCATATTTTTGAAAAGGAGCAAATATGCCCTTCTATAAAGCTTTTTGCAAAATCTGCATTGTTGGTCCCCAAAAAACCTTCAATAATAAATATATTTACATATATGCAATACAGATATATGCAATATACATATATATATGCCAATATACATAATAACATGTATCATAAATAAATCTGAATAACACTGAAGAAAATAAGGGTATTACAAAATAGAAATAAAGCAGCACATATCATGTATGCAGTATTTTTAGTAAGAAGTACAATTAAGCTATCCTTTTCTGCCCGCTGAAGGTGTCTTTCTCTTCTCATTACTTAATGCTTTATTTGAAACAAGTTGGAGGGATAGTGAATCAGTGGTATCTTGAGATTATCTACAGTCTCCTTACTTTAAAGGTGGGACAGGATATTCCTACTCAGTATACCTGTAAAATCTGTAATTTTGTGCACCACTAGCTCAAATAGCATTATTGTCTAAATACTTCTCTTTCAACCAAATCTTACACCTTAATAGGTTTTTTAACAGAACTTTAAATTTTACATCTACTTTTCAATTAAAACTTATTATATTATTAATCTCTTTGGCTAAGAAGTGAGAAAGGATGTTCTAACCAATAGCTAGATTCAGGAGGACTAATGTTTACTCTCACATTGTTGCTTTGACACCTACTTTGCAGAAAAAAAATATAGTTTGAGGAGATTTAATTGGAATTTTCAGAATTGCAAAGATAATTTAAAGCTATTTAACCCGGTCTTTGTATATGCTCTCATAATACATGTATTATTACAGTATCAGTGATGGGTTAATGTAGGACAAAGGAAAGAAAATTCATCTTACATAGCAAGTTCTTGAACTGTGGTGTTCAATACCAAAAGATGATACTGACTTTCTTTACTTCAAAAGGTCTTTCTTATCAACAGCAACGTGAAAATTTATAACTGGTTGAAGGAAAGGGACCACTGTCCTTACTTATCTCTGTCGTATTTCCTGTTTGTTTTCCATCTTACCAAGTTGTGCCTGAGAATTACATCATTCTTATGGGAACATGTTTTGAAAGAACCTTCCTCCACTGACTGAGCGTCAGGGCCCAAGTGATTCACCAGAGCTGGGCTATCAGTGCTCCTATTTGAAAACAAAACAGCGACTGGAGGAATGGTCATTACCAACATCAGGTAATCAAATCCCTTGTGAACAATACTGAGCTTACTGTGGCAAATATATTTAACATAACTTAAAATCTAAGAACTAGCATTTCAGCCTGTAGTTAGGAGAGTTTGGGGACCCAATGCCTCTCAGAAAGGGTTGAGGATCAGAGTTCATAGTCATCTGGGTATAATTTCCCAATGTGACACAGTGCACAAAATGTCTAATACGAGCTTAATAAATAGGCATCAGAGGAATAATGAATGAAGATAGGTGTCGAAAGTTATTATGCGACTGTTGTATTTAGCACTGATGAAATCATTACTGTAATATTTTGTCCAGTTCTGGGGTCCATGGTTCAGGAATATTGTTGAAGAAGTTCAGAGAGGAGTCACAAGCCTGACTTGGGGACTGTTAATCATGATTCAGGGTAAAAGACTCAAAGAGCTCAATCTGCTTAGTTTATCAGCTGAGAATACTAAAGATTGATTTGGGCCTAACCTCTAAGCTGTTACCATGGGGAATTATACAGATTTGATTATGGACTCTTAAATCTATCAAATACATGAAATTAGCAATATAAGGAGGTAAAATAGTAGGAAAATCTGGACAAAATCATGATAGAAATAAAGATGTGTATTTTTGCAAACTGAGGTGAGCAACTTTGTATGGTCTGTGGCAGATACCTTCTCAATAGCAATCTTTAAATGTTTTTCTAAAAGATAGTTTGTAGCTCAAATGAGAATTAACGTAGGCAGCTCTAGCAGCATGCTTTATACCATAGTACTTCTGGTTTTATCATCTGCAAAATTTTGAAAAGACCAGGTTGAAATACTGAGCTTTGGGACTTTGCAGCCATCAAAATAGAAGCCTTCAAATGTATCTGTACAAAACCTATGAGTCTAAAGAAAGAAAAGAGCTCTCACTGGTAGCATATTGTTCTCAGAACAAGACTTCTAGGAGATACTACTCTATTAAAAAAAAAAAAATTTAAAAATGCCAAACCAAAAAAACCCAGAAAAAAGTCCAAGAAACTCCAAAGAAGTTATAGGTATGGCACTGGGAGTTGTTTTACAAACATTAGGCTAGTTTGTCAAGTGTGTACTACTGTATAAAGTACTAATGACTCTGTGAGTAAAACCTGGGACTTTCGTATGACATTCCAGCAAAGAAAACTCACAGACAACAATTAATGAGTCACGTCACTCAGAAATGCTGAGAAATTAGTAACTATTACTATTTGTGTTACATAGAGGACAAATTGAGGAACAAAGAGAGACCAAGATCAAAGAGGAATTCTGGAAAGGAAACAAAAGCTTTTTGAGACGTGTTCCTGAGCTGTAACCAATTTTTGTTTGTTGTTGTTTGTTTTTTTTTAAACCAGGCAAACTGTAATGATCCTGGCAGGTGATGTTCCTGTTCTTGTGTCAGTATCAACCCAATGCCGTGTCCAGTGCAAGAAGACACACTGATGCTGAAAGTACCATCTCTTTCCGATGACACATAGAAAGAAAAGTCCTGAGCATTTACCCTGTAATTTATCCTCACTGCACTCATGTAAGAAAGAGGTGATACTGATTTTGGTGTCTTCTCAAAATTCCAGTTTAGGGCATTATTTTATTCTTACTTAAATTCCTTTAATTTCTCTATGGATGATACTTGTCATAAACCTCCTTACAGAAAAAAAAATCTGTACTATTACAACAGAAATGTTTGTAGTCTTAAATGAACCAAACTGCATAGCTATATAATGTACTTCACACAATTTTTGTAAAGAACCCTGCAGGAAATCAATTAATGATGCACGACTGATTTGAAAGGTGTACAAATAAAAATAAATTATTAAATTATATTTTTATGCAAGACTGTTCTGTGCCTCCAAAATCTAAAATACATTTCTATGTCTTTTTTTTTACAAAATTTAGGAATTGCCTTCATGTTACCAGTGTCCATTCCTATGGTTACATTATGGGTGGAAGACAAATTCAAAGCTAAATTATGAAAATGACACAACAAATTAAGCAACCATCGTCTTACTGCACTTAAAGCAACAAAAAAATGGACTTTGCAAGAAAAAAAACAAGTTCCATCTGTTACTAGCATTGAACAAAATCATCATAAAATGAACCAACAGTATTTTGGCCTTTGATCTCTTGGATGCTTTATGACAGAGGTTATAAAGCATGTAATTATTATTTGATATCAAGACAGCTCGAACTAACCTCATATTGCTAAGGCAGTGAGAGCCTTCATCACAAGTCAAAATCTGCTTGTGTGGAATAAATTACCTTACTGACGGAAACAAATCCCTTTCCTCTCAGTTTAATCTGGACTTTTAAAAAGTTTTTGGTAGTTCAGAGATGGAAAACGTCATACTGAAATTCACCAGATCATAGGCATTTTCTGTTTGTTTCTGAAAGCATGATTTGTAAATCATGTAATCACTAAAGTTCCAGCTACTTTTAATTGTAGAATTCTTCCTTCCTTTTGCTCCTCTTCATCAATGGAGCTCAATTCAAGATGGCGCTATGTTTTGGCTGCTGGGGTCCAGGAAAATTTGTAAGGCCTTTAATTCTGACATTTCATTCCTGCCATTGATATGAAACAGCCTACATTTGATGAGCTTCAGAAAACACAGAAGAGAAAAGTACATACTTGGATTTTATTTTCTCCAATAGGCAGTATTGAATAAGACTGGGCTTTGGTTTTTTACCTCCTTGAATAGAAAATTTCCAAGAATATCAGTGCTTCCTTTTTTTCTTTTAAACATTTTAAAAGTTTTTACTGTAAATTGCCCAGCAGGAATGATGGGCACATCATGATTAAAACACCTTATTTTTATGTATACAGCAGACAATCATTTGCAGCAGGCACCGTACATACATATTGTGAAAAACAGGCACACAATAGAAGTTCTTTCACAAAAGAAATGTACTTTTCCAAAAGAGTGATGTACCTGAAATACCATGTAACAAAAATATAGCAGCTAGACTAAGAACATCAGATCCAGGTCACACAGAACCATGACCAATATTTCAGCATTTCGAGTACAAGAACAAGAAAAGAAGACAATACATAAGCTTCATAATGAAAAACATAACAGAATAAACAGAGAAGATTCTTTTACTAGCAACACTTGGAGCTGAAAGGCAGCTCAAAGGGAGATGGGACAGGTTTTGTGCACACCCTCACAGGATTAGGTAGCTCATAGAATGTTCTGTGTTTGAAAAAGTTATGTATAACTGCTGCCCAGGTAGATGGCAGGTCCTGTTTTCAGGCAGCCCTTGCACTGGTTTTCCCACCACCAAAATGAAAAACTAACAATAAACACAAATTTGAGAATCAGTTTTTTTCTAGTAGAATGCCACTTTCATTCTGATCAGTGTCTTCATGTGGCCAAACACTTCTTTGCTGCACTCTGCTTTTTGCTCTAGTTATCACTATGCCTTAATGGTGCAGAATTATTATTTCACTGCTTTTTAAATTCTGCACTTACAAAAATAAAGATTTCTGTTCAGATTTCTGAGTACTTAGCCAGAATTTTATAGACAGATATTGTATTAGATACTCCCACGATGAGCACAATCAGCTCCATGGCCTTGTGTCCAGCTGGATGCAACAAACTAGACCTGGAGCTCAAGGGAGCATGTAAACTGTGCAGAGTGAGCTCCCACTCAGACCAGAGCTTTCAGATAACAGGGCAGCACAGGTGTACCCAGCAGCTGAGGTGCTGTGCAGTCAGAGCCACTCTGAAACAGCCCTTCTGTTTTCTGCAAATTCCGCATTTGTCGCTGTCTTGGCATTTGCAAGAGATTCTTAGGATCTGAGGAAGGTTTCTATTGCCCTTTCATTCTGTACACATGCACAAAAGGTAGGGACAGACCCATCTAGTTCACAAAAATCCAGGCTACAAGGCACTGACTGTGAATCGTACATCTAATAACTTGTCTAGTGCATGGGAAATAAAGTCCTACACAAGTGAGCAAGCACAGTTCACCATTTTCATAACTGAGACAGCAAAAAGTTAGGAGATTTTCTGTAATATTGAAAGCTTAGTTCCACTGATTTCGACGGGTAATTCTGGCACTGGGATCATCATCACTACTTCATGACTCAGTGTTCCTTCCTCATAACAAAGAAAGGGAAAGACAATGTACAGTATGGCACAGGATCAGACATCAATCTCATGCAGAGCTACGAAATTATGAATGAAATTACATAATTGGATATATATATATCATTATGTAAGGAAATTATATAGACAAGCTATGCAAATTATGGTCTATTATAAAGTTTATTATAACCAGAAGGAATGAAAAAAAAAGACAAGATTTCTGAAAAAATCTACCATCACTATTACCTAGACAAGACAGCTTTCTTTAAGCAAAGTCCACCTTTGGCATATTAGTACAAATTAGGGTGAAAGCCCCTGAAAGTATTAGACATATTATTAAAATCGGCTGGAAAACACAGTAAAATATGACTTAGAAGTAGAGTCATGGGAGAATGTAGCAATAACAGTTCTTTCATATGTATTAAATATTCTGAGCAGGCTAACATTTATTGGTGTAACTTCTTGAGTTCCCACAAATCTTCAAAGGGATGTTGGAAAGTTCTTTATTCTGCTACACAAGCTATGATAGAAAATAAAAATAACAATAAGAAACATGTACACAGTCTGTGTTTGAGTGTGTGTAATCGTATATCCCAATGTGGAGTGTGATGCCTGAGAACATGGCTTCATGCCAGATTTATGTTCCCTTGGAATTGTGGTTGACCTGAACATCAAGTTAAAATAACTTGTCCTTTATGTAAGTTGAATTTGGTCTAGCTACAAGTAAAAATGAAAGTAAGGGAAGCACTGCTTTCTGAACAAAATATGTTGGACTCATCTTTACTTATCTCCTCAATAAATATTTTTTTTTGTAAGCTTGGTTGCAAATATTCAAGAATGTCAGATGACCTCAGGCTTCTCAAAGAGATAAATCCTGGGGTAGGCATTGTCTCCTGATTAGAATAAGTAATCACCTGAAAGACCAATGTAAAGTCCATAGATATCAAAAGAATCTATTGACTTCAGGGAATTTTAGATCAGGCTCTGGAAGAACTTGGGGGTATAACTCCTCCTGCACATCACTTCATTCATCTGCTCAGCAACTATAACATACCTACACATTTTGTGACAAGTGAGAGTCTTTCCAGTAACTCCCACGGCATTTTCCCCTTTCATCCCGTAAACTCCTTCATCAGTGATAAGCCTCTGTGCCCTGGCATCCATGTACCAGCTGAAGGGAGGAACCTGTTTGTAAACCAGATGCTTTGACATAGCTGGAACTTGAGAGGGAGGCAGCAGTACTTGGCAAACAAACTTGTAATAAGTGCACTTTGCTTGAAATGTTTATAATTTGTTCTTGAAAAATATGCTGAGAAGATGGGCACTAGACATACAGCTCAACTTTGAAGTTCACGTTTGAAGGTGGGGATCCTGAATACCTCCCAATGAACATTTGAAAAAAACAACCTGGTGCTCTATAAAGTAAAGAATGTGCTTGAGGAGAGGGGGCAGGAAATGCTACTAAGTCCCATTGTCATGCCATCTGCAGAGAAATTACCAAGGTCCAGAGAAAGGCAGCTTAATTTATGAAGCAACAGGTTCATATGAAGCCCTCCTAATTTGCTGTTAGATCTTTAATAGGAAGCACACAGGTATACCAAACATCCCTTCCAATCCACGTGAATACTTTCAATTTAGTAACACACTCAAAAATTAGGCAAAGTTGTAAGCAGAAAAGGAGTCTCATTTTTTGCCTCTTGCTCTCTTAAAATTAGACATACAAAGAAGGAGTTAATTTGCTCAGCTGAGATGTATGTGATGCCTACTTATGATACACGAAATGCCATTACCAAGGAAAGATCAGCAACTAGACGTCCTCCAGGAGACAATCTGATCAAGGAGGAAAAAAAACTCAGGTGCTCATAATATGAAGACTAACCTGAAGGCTTCTTCCCCTTGACAGTCTCATTGTTCTGCAGGTTACAAGAACTGTCAGGTTACCCTCCATTCTGCAGGTAACCTGAATGATTTTCTGAAATCAGGCTCAGCAAACTTACTGACATTTAGAGTTTGGTTAAATAAAGAGGGGGAAAGGCATGGCACTTTTATAGCTTATATCTTTATGAACAAAGAAATTCAGCTCAATGTAGATCTCACGCTGGCAGGAGATGCTACCACATGAAGGGAAGTTGAGGGAAGTTCAAAACCCTCAGGAATATTACATCCAGTTCACCTTCTGTCAACTCCATTTCTTTTCCCTCTGAACTTACCTTTCCTGCTTTGCTCTCTTTTAATCGGAGAAGTCCTCTCTTCCCTGTAAGTCTGTAACAATTAGTGTGAACCAGAAAGGACAGAGAGACATGGAGCTTGTATAGCAAGTGGCTATCCAGACAGGAGATACCTCCTCAACAACAAAGGTGGTTGGTTGTGCAAGAATCTGTCTTTGAAGATGCTGTGAAGCTCTGGAGGCAGGTGGAAGGCAGGAACCTGGCATGAGCAAGGTGAGTTGGCTGAGGCTGGCTTGGTGGGCAAAGCAATAAAGGAGTCCTTTAAAGGTGACAGGATCTAGGGTAGGGCAAGGTTGGAAGGCTGGACTGAGGCATGTTAGCTGGACCTTTAAATGAAGTTTCAGCAAGGAGAAGCAGATTCTTGTACTCCAGGCATGGTCAGTGTGGCTGAAAGTTGGGGACCTAAAACCCCACAGAAAAGGTAAAGAGCTGAACTGAAGTGACTCGGGAAGCACTGCCTTAGAGTCTAAGTCAAAAGATAGATAAAACACAAAGAGCCAAGAAAAAGGATACCTAGGGATTAACAATTGCATAAAAAGCAAAATAATAATATCACAAAAAATGTCTGTGTTAAATTAAGCATGTGAATAGTTTCAGTGATACCTAGTGGGACTACATGAGTAAAAATAAATACACAAGATAGAAACCTAAAATAGGAAATGGAGCATAAAACTGGGAAGAATGAATACGGAATAGAAAGGGCTGAGGAAAACAAAAGTAAAGAGAGAAAAGAGAAGGGCAAACATAATTTTTAAAGGAAGCAAATTAGATTTAAAAGAAGACACTTTATTGATTATTTTCTGTTGATGATTTAAATACACAAAAACATATTTAATACCGATAATGCTTTTAAAGGCTCAACTTAGAATATATTAAAGAAAGTATATTCAGCTTCCTTGGATTAGTAAGCCAGCAAGATTTGCATTTAAAATAAGTGTCCAGATCGTGCACCCTCTCAGGCAAGGTTAAACCAAACCAGAAAAAACGGCAGGGTCAGGGCCAAGGCAGCTGCCTGCACGCCTGTTATGTCTGTCATTGTTTGTTTTGTCTTTCTGGACTTGTAAGCCCTTCAGGCCTGGAGCACTCCCCATGGGGCCTGGCCAACCTCTACTGCCTTTGGTGGGCACCGAGGAAGGCTTTGTTTGTCCAGCGTTTGGCTCAGGGGAGCGAGGGCCTGGCTAAGATTCGTAAGTTATAGATGTAACAGCAGCAAAATATCATATACAGTCACTGAGATAGGGCTGTGCTTGAATGCTTTCTCTGGCATTGGGACTCTGCACAGCCATGAAGTCGCATCCATGTAGAGCAAGGCAGTTTTGGGTTGACACCCTTGTGATTGTGATTTCACCCGGGACAGGTGAAAAGGCAGTTAAAAAGCTGCTTTTAAAAGCACGTATGCTTATTTTCTCTCAGTTGTGGTGGCAGAAGCTCTGCTGGCACCGGCACCATAGAGCAGCACTCAGAGGAGGAGGGCATCCGGTGACTTTTGGTGGGCACAGATGACTTGCTGTCCTGTTTCCACCTGCCAAGAACAAGTACTACAAGAGCAGAGAAGAGCTATAAAAGGTGCTAGAGACACCCCGCCAACACCCACACCCGCACCCTGGCGCTGGTAAACACTCCATTCACACCTGACGGAAGGAGCCGTGAACGCGCCTCGCCCACGGCACCCTTCAGACAGCTCCTCCCTTCGCTCAAAAGCCCTGCTGACGGGTTAGGGTTAGCGTGGAGCGGGGCCGCGACCGCCGGGGTGCCAGCGCTCTGCCCGGCCCCGCTCCGCCGGGGAGCGCGGGCAGCGCGGGGAGCGTAGGGAGGGCGGGGAGCGCAGGGAGCGCGGGCAGCGCAGGGAACGCGGGGAGCGCAGGGAACGCGGGCAGCGCGGGCAGTAAAGGGAGCGCGGGCAGTAAAGGGAGCGCAGGCAGTGCGAGGAGCGCAGGGAGCGCGGGCAGTGCGGGGAGCGCGGGCAGCGCGGGCAGCGCGGCGCTCTGGTGCCCCCGCGTGGCCGGCAGCGGAGCAGGGCGGGCGAGAGCGCGGGAGCCCCGGTTAATTACTCCTCACTCTGTTAGCGCAGCGGGGTGGGGGTCTATGCAGGTTAGGCCTGTGCGAGGCATACAGGGGAACATTACGGGATTCAACAGCACTTAACAGAAGACTTCTTATTTGGGTTTTTTTGTTTGAGTTGTTATTGTTGTTGTCCGTTTTGTGTAGACTGACAGGGAACTCCAGGGGCGGGGCTCGGCAGCGCCGGCGGAGGCGGTGCGCGGGGTGCCGCTCGGGGGTGTGCCGCAGTTGCGGTCCCCGCGCAGCCCCCGGAATGCGCCGCTCCCTGCGCAGGTCATCCCCGGACAGAGGCACAGTTTCGGGTGGAGAGGGTTCGGGGCAGCCCGTGGTGCCTGGAGTGCAGCAGGCCGAACTCATCTTTGTGTACTCTTGGTTTGGCTGGTTTGTTTGTGTTTGTTTTTTCAAACTATGTATTCTCAGGACATATATTTTAGGGTCCTTGGGTGCAACATTTCTTTTAACATTGTGCCAGAGATCATGAATTGCTTCTAAAATGTCACAGATCTAGAGAATAAATCTCAAGGTAAAGTTTTCCTTCTGGAATTGGAGGAGTCTTGATGTGAACCAGGTCTGTGCCACCTTATTGGGTGTTTCATCTAGAAGCCTTGCACATGATGTGGTGTAATTTGGGCAGTTTCTCTCCATTCCATTAACTGGAGTAAAGTGTCTGAATAAAGTCTGTCAGAGAAACTAGGAGTAAGCATGATGCTTGCTGGAAGGGTGACCCTTTATTTTATGATGTATCTGCAAAAAGAGTAGCAAAATCTTCTCATAGTGCAGCCATTCACCTACTTGGCCCAGTTTCCCCCCTTCGTTTCTGGCTATTACCATCTGAGGAGCGGTATCAACCTCCCCTTCACAGTTAGGGCATGCCGAAAATCCTGTGGACAGGTGGCTAAAGGACCAGAGGGGCCAGAATACTCTTCATTGCAGATTCTATTCTTGGACCTTTTGAGTTGAAACTTAAAGTCTGAGTTCCTACTGCTGGAAGTATATTTCAAGTGTTACTCCCTGTGTGCAAATATGTATAATGTTAAGTGTAATTCAAGGTTGCCTTTACTGGATTTTTTTAGGCTTTTTTTCTTCTTTTTGTTTAATTGTAATTTTTCTACTTCTAAAGTATACTTTGTGGCTATGCTCTAAATTTATGCTCTGATTTTAAGAAGGCACACTTCAGTGCTAGAACTAACAGTACGAAGTACTGCTTGAGCATTTGGGCAGTGCTCTCAGGCACTTGGTGTGATTCTTGGGGTGGGTGTCCTGCACAGGGGCAGGAGTCAGACTCGATCCTGATGTGTCCCTTCTAACTCAGCATGTTTTATGATTCTATGAAAGTAAAACTTGCTGTGAATTCAGTGATAAATTTCCTCTGTGCCCAGGAAATTCTGATTCCATTGAAGGCAATGGCAGAAATTCTAGTGTTTTTGAGAGTGAGAAAATTTCCTGCTATCCTTTGTTTATATAAAATTGCTCAGAGAGAGTGACAAACATTGCAGACTTTATAGCTCTTCTTGGAAATAAATTGATCAGAAATCCATGGGTATTTTATGTGGTCCTGTGTATTATTTCAATTTATGAATCAGCTTTGGGACTGCAGAATAAGGCTTCACATGCTTGATCCTAAGGTTAAAGTTAATATATAGTAGTATAAAGGCCATAAACTATCTAATCCATGTATACATCTAGTTCATGAACAAAACCCCTTTTTCATAGAGATGGAAAAATGCATGAGAAGTTTCATATTGGAAAAAAATTCGAAGATTGCAAGCCAAGAGAGAAAGAACCAATACCATGTATTGCCTCCAAGTGGAAGACTAGGGCCTGTCACATTCTGGAATTTAGTGATGATCCATCTTGCATATCTGAACATCTTGCACACTACTTAGAGCTGGCGTTAGCTGAGTCACTTGCTACTTTCAGTTATAACTCCCTCACAGAGAAGGTATATTAGAAAAATCAATAGAGAAATCAATGCATTTTACCCGAGTTATCAGATGTGCTCCGGATGCTTAAGTTGCTAAATAGTATTTGATTCAAACAAAATGGATCTCACATCCTTTCTATTAAACTGAGAGTTGGCATATATTTCTCTTCCTTCCCTTCTCCATTCCCAGTTGAGAAGCCTTTGCACTCTGGCACCAATTTATGTGGAATTCCAATGCGGTTTTGAAATAAAATTGATTAGCATTTTCTCTTCTGAAAAACTGTCTTAGCATCATCCCAACCATTATGGGAAATTAGATTGTATAGAAAATACTTTTAGTTTATTTCCCAAATAAAGTAATAATGCAGCATAATGAGGGGTTGCACAAGGGATCTCTAGGAGTACTTGGAAAAAGCAACAATCAGTGAAGTGGAAAAATGAGGGAACAAAGACTGGATTTCACAGCAAACTGTTTCCATTGGATTTCATCTCCAGATATTACACCAATATTTTATGTGCATACAAATTATGTTCCTTGGGAACACTATGGGGTAAATTAACAATGCATTGCACATGGATTTAGGCATGCAAATAACAAAAATGGGAGATAAGTATGAAGAAATTGTGTCCCTAAACCAGCGTGTACTTAACCCACTGACAAACAGGAACATCAGGAAAGAATTTTAGAACATACTACATTTTGCAGGAAGACACAAACCTTTTGGTAAAGGTGCTGGTAATGCTCTTATTTTTGGTAATGCCCTTATTCTTCAAGTCTCTTACCACAGCATTAACCTTTAGTGTAAGACTGGTAAGCTTTTTTTTTTTTTTTGCAAACTAATTCTTACGGTAGATACATGAAAAAAGCGAATCACACCCTTGTACCCTGTCAGTGAACTTCCAGTGAGATGGGTTATTTCCAAAGCTTCATAACCATGTCACCAAAGAAACCCACCACTACAATTTGCAACGAAGACAACCCTTACTGACAGTTCTAAGCAAGTGACCAATGTTTGAAGCAATGGAAGCGCTGGCACTGTGAAAATCTGGGGAAAGGATGAGGTTATTGTACTGCATGTGCAGTTTCCCCATGAAGTATGAATTGCATCTGTTTAAACAGACTTGCAAGAGAGCTGGAGAAGGACTATTTACAAGGGCATGTGGTGACAGGACAAGGGGCTAATAGCTTTAAACTGAGAGAGAGTAGGTTTAGATTGGATATTAGGAAGAAATTATTTGCTGTGAAGATGGTGAGACATGGGAACAGGTTGCCCAGAGAAGTGGATTCCACATCCCTGGAAGCGTTCAAGACTGGGTTGTGTGGGGCTTTGAGCAACCTGGTCTAGTGAAAGGTATACCCTCCCCTGACAGGAATGTTGGAATTAAATGATCTTTAAGATTCCTTCCAAATCAAATTGTTCTATGATTCTGGAAGATACTCGCAGAGTAAGCTGTTAGTTAGACTGTTGTTGACAGAGACTGCCAGTACCACCCAGTATCTTGTTTCAGACACAGTCAAAGCACAAAAGGATTTCATTTTCCATCTCAGTCTCTTGCATCAGTCTTGTGTCACTTGCCTCTATGAAGAAGACTGATATAAGGCACAACTTGGGATAGCAGGATGCAACTAATTCACTAGACCCACCCAGAACCTCAGAAAGATTGACCTAGCATCCCCCCTTCAGACCCATTGCCAACCAACCTTCTGCCTCTGAAAATATCTCATTTTGAGCTGAGTATCACTGCTGAGAGGACTGAAAGCATGATTGCACATGCTTTAATTAAAGGTCACAGGTCTGACAGGCTGTGACGTTATCTACTATATAGCTTTTCCTTTAGAGTTGCAGATCACCATTTTGTGAGGCTGTACATTTTCTGTGTTCTGAGCACTGCTCCCAGTTCACTGACTCACACCATTGATGTGACGGATCCAAAGTAGTGATGAAACTTTGTGAGAATGCAGTAGTTCAGCTCCTGCTTGTGCCAGGTCACTGCCACTCCTCTTTTTTTCACATTTCCTCCTGAGTGAACCAGGTTTTTGAGAGACAGCCAGAGTCTGTGATAAGCCAGAGTGAGCAATCTCTCTGATTCAGGAATGAAGAGACTTTATGCCAGAGCCTATCCCTCTTCGCCCCTTTGTCTGTCTTCTCCCCATTGAACAAGTGGCCCTGACCCTTCCACATGCTCAGTGTGGTGGCTTCATCTGTTTAAAACCTTTTTTTTCAGAAGTCCTCTTGGTTCCCACAATTCCCCTTACAGTCGTGTCAGAACTGCAAAATATTAAAAAAAAAAGGAAAAAAGTAGAAGTTTGTGGAGCCTTCCAAATCCAAGTCCAAAGTAAAGAGAATTCTCAAAGATAGCAATTCAAAGACACAGAAGAAAGAGGAAGGGCTCTTCCCCTTCTCAGGACCTCTTTCTGGGCAGGTAGCTGCCAGAGAAAGGATGCAGGACTGGAGTCCTGCCATGGGACAGGAAAATGCCACAAAAGGCCAGAAAGATGCTAAGTCAGATGATGAGATAAAATAATGGAAAACTCTAGTGAGGAACGTGTACCCACATGCTGCTGTTGCCTTCTTCATGTCTTCACTGCAGCATCCTTGGAAAGTAACATTAACCTTGACCCTCACTGGCTCCCATTCTACAAATTTGGGAGCATTTATTTTGTTATCAGCCTTCAGTACACGTGCTGTTCTTACTTCTCTTTCCCTTGTAATGTGTGCCCTTTTGAATCCTCCAATCAATCCGTGTCATTTGATGCTATTAAAAGATTCTAACCTGATCTGAAATACCTCTAAGAGGCTGGGATAATAAACAACTGTTAGATGATCTGCACTGAACCAGGGCTAACACATTTTGAATTCTTCTTCTATTCAAAAATGTGGTGTTGGCACTTTCAGGAACATGGAGATGGTTTGTTTCACTTGTCAAATGAAATATTTGTCAAAAATCCAGGTATATTGAATGTGTTGGATAAATTTCTGCCACTTAATTAAAAAAATAGACAGTTCAACAAAGCAGGAACATACAATATCCAGTTTAGCTTTTACTGACTGTTTGTTCCAAATTTAGTCATTTAATCTGTCTCTCTTGTAAATCATAGAACATAAAAATTCATAAAAGTGTATTTGAAGTTATTGTCTTCACTAATATAGCCACAGAGGGCCATATTTTGTGTCAATACTGGCTTGCACTCTTCAGTAAATCCTGGACACCGTTATTTCGCAATAGGTGTACATAGTTACTTTGCCTGGAAGAGTCAATCACTAATCTGGAAAAGTCTTAGGTATTTTGTTAAGATACTACAGAGAAGTTTTCCATTCTGCAGACAGTTGCTGTAATAATTTTCTGGGAAAAAGTTACTTGAAAAAAAATTCTGCTTTCCAGTGGAATTAAAATCTTGTTTCTTCTTTCAATATTTGTCTCTTGTAGGGTACTATTGAAATCACAGCATAAATTCACAGTAATATCCACTGATCATGTTAGGGTGTATTTCTTCCTTGGTCTTTCAAGTGACAGTATTCTGTTGAAGCACAGTTAGAAAAATTAGCCATTTCAGTTGCTTTTCATGTGCGTACATCAAACTGCCATTCTAGGAAACAATTCACTGGCATGTTGGGTGCTGGAAAGTTGCCTTTGCTTTTGTTTGCTAATAGATTACTTTACTAATTCCAAAGGTTTAGCAAGCACCTTGGTTTTTTCCAGCAGAGTTTAATTCATCTGTTCTCGCTCTGTATGAATAGATGTCTTCTGGTCACTGAAACATAGGATTTGCTTTCACATTCCTTCCCCATACTATTTATTTGAAATGTTTTATACCCCAAATGTACAAACTGTCATTGGTCTCTGTAGAGTTTGTCAGATTGCACGTTGGTGGTGGATTTTAAAAAAGCATTTGGGCATGTTCTGAGTCTGTAAAACAATGTATTTGTTCACTGTTACACATTGCACCTGTTTTCTACTGCCTTTCACAGTCATTTACATTGGCACCAAAGTTACAGCTGACTTCCGTAGGTTAAGAAGCAGGCTATTCAGGAAAAAAATAAACCAAAATATGTATTTGACAAATGAAATTCCAGTTTGTATTCTAAGAGTTGTCATGACCAGAGTGGTTTTTGTTGCCTTTTATTTTTCTAAATTTTCTATTGTTTAGATTCTTTTCTTAAGCTACAGTGCTACTAACCCTCAAACATTCAGAAGTCGGGTGCCTAGAAGACCAAAAGATTGTCCTGAGTGGTGTACATTTTGACTATATTCTGAAACAAAGAGGAAAGAAAATTGGAGAAAGAAGGAGTGAGAGTCTGTGAGTGTGTTCATGAAACCCATTTGAGAGGCAGAGGAAGATCTCTTATCTGGCCCCTGACCTGCCATGTATTTGGAGTGAATAGAGAAGGATGTGCTGCAGCAGGGACTGCATTTTCAGACATCCCTCCTTGCAGGAAGCTGCCCTTTGCTGGGCTGTAGGAACATGCAATATCCAGTTCAGCTTTTACTGACTGTGTGTTCCAAAGCTTTGCAGAGGGAACAGCTTCTGCAGGAAGATCAGCGTGCCTGGGAAATATCCCATGACCTGTTGGGTGGTGCATCTTCCTCTAAACTGAGGTTTAAATCTTTTGGATGTAATAGGAATACAGTTAAATGCTTTGAAATTGGTGGAAAACAAATTTTGATTTTTAGTTTAAGTAAATACACACCAAAAAACAGCACTATTTTTTCATCTTACCTTAAGGCATAACAGGTTTACCGAAGTCTTTATGTCTCTATGCTTGTGATGCACAGTAGTCATCAAGCTGGCTGCTGAATTATTTTCTTATAAGATCATTTAACTTCAAAACTTCATATTATACAGGTCACATGCTCTGGTGATATTCAGAAGGGAATTGTCACTTTTAGACAACTAATATCAGTCATTCTTCTATCTATATTTGGATTGCAGGCTCAGGAAAGTGTGATGGCAGTTATTAACTGCTCTCAAGAAATCCACTTGCAAGATGGATTTATTTCTTGATTAATGATGGAGATTATTCAAGTATTAATTCCAGTTTTTTATATCGCAAACTTGATATCATCCTTGTTCTCTCCACCCTTAAAATTACTATGATTACTCTAATTGTTAGAAAGCTATTATTTGATTCCGATTTGCAAAGTAATTATCAGCTAGTAGCACATCTGCCATTTCTCACTAAATTTTGGTATGTATTGTTGTATCTCAATTAACAAAAGATCTACTAACTGAAGCATTGCTGTATGAATTCTAGTAAGGCTTTCAAGCATGACATAAATTTTGTCCTGATTGATTCTGACTCTTACTGTGTGCTCTTTAATTTGTTGCTTTGCATTTCAGAATTGTCTGTGAACCTGGTGCTTGATGTTTTAAGCAATGATTTCTTCGTCTGCAGCAATTAGATGTACATGTAGAGGTTTTAACTGATGGAGTATCCTTTACGACATTATTTCTACTTCTGCTTTATGAGTTGTATTCTCATTACCTTTTTTCTTTGATTGTGTCACAGGCTACAGGGATTAAACAGAATTACAGTTTTTAATCTCATTTTTGAGTTAGTACTACTAAGATAATGGGATACTCTGTACATATCTAGCTGTTCTGTCATGAATATGAGGAGCAGTGAAGGTAGCCAACATACCAGCTGTTAATATTGGAGCATCATTGATGTACTTTTTACACCCACTGTACCTCCTATATAGATTTTTCAAGTTGTTGCAAAGTTATATAATTTAAGAGTGAGATTTTGAGATCATAAATAAATATGCACGAGTGCTTGTGTGCACGCCCAAACACACACACATACTTCAAATGTCTGAAAAAGTTTCTGTATTAGATAAATAATCTCAACAGCCTACTATTGAGCAGCTTAAAATGTGTCTTGTACTGAAAATATGCTTAGTTCAGTTCATGTGCAACATTGCTTGGTTAACACTGTAAGCTCTTCTGGATTACCAAATTCAGTTGACATATGTTTTCTGTAAAAACACTCTCATGACCTTTTTTAGAAACTATTGTTGAGTCAACAATATATGTTTTTAGAAAATATTGTTGAGTCAACAATATGTCAATACTATGGGTTGAGCTAAGAAATCTGTCAGGCATACAGGAAGATTAGTATGGTGTGGTCTTATGATAGAAATATAGTCTGCAAGCCTGAGTTTTACTTACTTTATGGTCTGTTGCTTCCAATGAAATTAGTTCTCTTTTTATGGTTGTGGGTAGAATTGGAATCAGTAGCTATAGCTTCTTTCTGCATTGTTCTTTCAGGAGTTAAAGTCTTATTCCAGTATGTTGATGTAAGCTTCATTTGGTCAGTGGTGAACTGGGAACATTGGGATCCAGGGTTCTTCTCTGACAGTGTTAGCTGAGCCATACGTTAGAAAGTAACAGAATAGGGCCACAGGAAAGCTTGAAGTGGGAAATTCAGATTGGAACTGAAAGACAACAAAGGAACAGAGATGCAGAAAGACAGAGTAAATGCTGAAGGAGCACGAGGAGAATGAAAGGGTGAAATAACTAATGATCCTCAGTTGTACTGGGAACAGATAAGACACAGAGGAGTCATTCATAGACATCATATCTAATGCCCTATTAAACATTGTGTAAATACAGACTGAAAGAGTTTTAAAGGTCTCAGGAGAGTCTGACCTCCAACTTTATTCAGTCACATCATCTATGCCAGCATATCACAGGGGCAAGGTGGTCTACGGCTGCTATGGTGGCTTTCAAACACTTCAGTAGGCTCTCCCAGGACATTTCTCACACGCTGGTATGCACCTGGCCAGGAGTTGGTGTTGGCAAAGAGGTTCAAAACTTGGTCTGTGGTACAATAATTGTGTAGTTTGACTCATGTCTGCATGATCCATTTGGCATGACATTACCCCTTACACAGAAAGAAATAAATTTGTAAGTGATTATTGCTATTTCATGTATAATATAGATCATGGAAATTTTTTACATTTTTTTCACATTTTTAACATACACAGATCAGATTATACCAACTTGGGAAGATCCTAATAAAAATTACGCTTCAAAGAAATTAAAAGAATTAGCTACAGGAGGACACATTTAAATCAATCAACCATATCTGTGTCCTTTATTGATCCTGAATCATTTCCGTGTGATTGGGACATTTTCATTTTCAGAATCTCATTTCTGATTACACCAACTCTCAGAGAAGCTTTGAGTGTTTCCCTTTTTTTCTTTTTTTCCCTCACGGTGTCACTACAGGCCAAACCTGACAAATCCTTTATGCATCCACGTACATGAGCCACAGCACAATGGATGAGGAATTTCTGTTCTGCTGCCTCCAAACGTTGTCTTCTAGAACCTGTTCAGGGAGTACAAGAAATGGATAACTGTTGGGTGAGCATAAGTCAGTGTACATAAGTTTCAGTGGCTAGAGGACTTGTAGGCTTCTCTTTGTACAAAGTTTTTGTTTGTGCCCCCGGACAGCAGTTATTTTCAATATGAAAGAGGGCAAGTCTCAGAGTCGGAAGTCTTGCTGGGCAGCAAATGTATCAGAAATTAAACTGTATACTAACTTTCTGTGCTTAGCAGGCAGAGCTATCTTATTAAAGTTTTAGAATAAATATTTGTATAAACTGGTGAAGGTCAACTGCAAAGTCAGTGTTACTATCTGCCTTAAAAATTTTGCCTGTATAATGTTACCTGAATAAAATATTCTGATGTTCAGGCCCAGTTCTCTTACTGCTCCTCATAAGGCATAGTTTATTGAAAGTGTTAGCAAATATATGGTTCAAAATTTTATTTAGTGCAAAAAGAAGGTGAAAGCAATTGACAATTTTTATTTGTGAGAGCATACGTGACTTCCATCACAGCTATTTATGTCATACACTGGCATTGCATCTGTGGACTCCTAAAGTAGATCTGCTGTAAAAAGATGACCTCTGTCTTATTTATGGGTATAACAGAGGATAATAGTCAAAATTTTGACTTCCTGACATTTTTATCAACCCCAGTAATATATTTCAGCTGGAAAATGCTGAAGTTGTCAATGTGCAGTTTTTAGATACTGTGTTTTTGTTGGATTTTTGTAATTCAGCATCTGTAAGTGTTGGTTTTGCTTCTGAGAGAGTCTCTTACACCATAAGCACTGCCTCATAAATTCCTGTACAAGCATGTAATTAATCTGTTTAATTTTCAAGAACATTTCTGTCTTCTCATTAAATGGTAATTTCCTGTATCAGAAATCTAATGTCCTCTCTAATTGGAGGATTATATTTCAAGATCAGAATCTTTTTTTTTTTTCCTATGCTAAGTGTATTGGGGGGTTTAGAATTAAGGTAAAATACACAACTTGATTTTTTTCTTATTGCTTTGAAATTTTTGCTTCAAGTTGTTTGCAAATTAGTACTTTGACATTTTCATCACAAAATTACATACTAACCCTACTCCTTCAGCTGAAATGAAAAAAACATTATTAAGATTGCAGTGCCAAGCTTTCAGAGGCTAGGGCAGGGGAAAATGGCATCTTTTCTAAATAGTGTATTCATAACTTGGCCCTTACCTCAGTTGAAGGCATTAAAATATTGCCTGTAGTTGTATGAAAAAATCTGGTGTTTTGCCATATTTCATATCCAAGGTGGACATTTTTTCTATATTAATTAAAATCATGCAATGAGGAAATGATGGGTATTGTTTGTTAAATAACTTCAAACTCTGTTGCGATTTACAGGAAGAAATAGTGTTTTCTATATTATGGCAGTTGCAGCTTGCCTTGGACATATGGATTTGCCTCTTTCCTCTGCTGCAGGACAAGTTATCAAAATAGAACTTATCAAGGTGGTCACTTGTTTCCAAGTTGCTTTGTGTCTTGGGAAGATTCTGAACACTCAGAGCTTAAAACCAGGGCAATGGGAGCTCATCTGCTGGGCTTTGAGAACAAACAGTGCTACACAGTGATGTCACAAACCTGATGTCCAAAGTGAATGTGTATGTTTGACCTCAGAGTTTTAGGTCTGTGCTTCAAGATGTTCCTCATCTCTCAGGTTATTTTGGAAGTAACTTATATTATAGCTTTGAAGAGTAATAATATAATAGTGATTGGGTAATTTTGTCTTCAGAGCAGTGTTTGAACTATGCACAGTTAGAAAGCAATGGATACCCGCTGAATGATGTGGACAAAATAAATAGTTGCTTATTACTTGAAAAGAACCCTCCTCCAATGTGTCACGCAAGTGCTGTACAAACAAACAAAAAGTTAAAACACGTTGAATAAAACAGAAAACATAAGAAAGCATACTGATGGCTACATAATCATAGTGGAAATATCTAAGATGGGAGTTCTCATTCTGTGGTATGTGTACCACTAGTGGTATGAAAACTATTTCAAAGTGGTCTTCAAATAAAATCTGAGCATCTGAGCAGAAGAATATCTTCTTCATATGAGTTCCTATTATTGCATTCCCCCAGCAAACTGGAACAAAGATCTGGAAGTATGCCTAGGGACTGGTACGTGCCGCATTTCCACCGTCATCACTAATCTGGCAAAGTACAATTCTTTTTCCCGAGCAAACTAAAATGGTTACTTCAGGCTTAAAGGATAACCTGGTAAGTGATAGGTCACATTAGCTCAAGCAGAGTGTCATGTTATACACTTTAATACCCTTCTCCAACTCTTATGTAGCAGGGAGGATGAAGTCAAATGACATTATGTCATTCTAGGAATATCCTCAGGTGTACTTCACAAGCTTTGCCAAGTAAGCCCAGTGAGAACAAACAGGAGTAACTTGTTATCTTGTGTAATTTTAAAGTAATTTTCTGACAGCTAAAGAACTATGAATATTTAATTTTATCCAATACATAAACTATAGCAGGCAGAGACTTTTCCCACATACTACTCATCAAACCTGCCCTGACTCTTATTCCTAGCTTTCATTCTCCTCTGGTTATAATTGCCTGGCATTCACAATTTGTGTTCCTCAGGCTTCTCATAACATGTTGATCAACATATCTGAGCTCCCTGTCGCAACTCCAGTTATCTGTTTCCTCTAGCCGGTCTCCCCATCCGACCAGCCCCTTCATCCCACCTTCCCCACCTGTGTCCAATTCTCTTTGTCCACACGCAAGGGCGTTTCGTGACTGAGGCACTGCAGTGCCTTAATCTGCATTTTCTGTGAGCAAGGAAGTTCTTCTAATTTTATAGTTTACCATAGCTGGGCTTTTCACAGTAGTGCTTGTTACACTTCCCCGTGTGAAACTTCAAAAGTTTCTGCTACCAGGAGGTTGCTGGATAGATACATACATTTAAAAAAAAGTATTTAAGTGAGCACTTTATATCATTATATACTCTGTAGCTGTGTACATAAGTATGACTATGTAAATTAAAAATACAGATCCTAAGCAATCAAGGAAAATATATGAAAAATGAAAATTTCTTAAATGGATTATACCCAGCTAATGGGTAAACTCATAATTAGTCGTGTTGCCTTTAAGTAATCATTTAAGTGGGTTAATTAATATGTGGCCATGCATTTAAAAAGCAGATTTGAACTTAAAAACATATTTTGTGTAATATTGTAATTCTATTTCACTTGGAATATTTATTAATCTGAACAATTATTCAAACAAGAACAAGTAACCAACTTAACATTTAAAGATATATAAATGTACAGAGAATTTTTGGATCAATACAATGTATCAGAATTAACAGTGCCAAGTGAGTACTAGCCAATGTATAATATTAAATAAGTAGAAGAATAATTCAGTATTGTCAGCAGTATGGGAGGTGACAAGTAGCATTTCAAAGACATTCTCAAATGACAAAGGAAAACAGTATTAATCCTTCCTATTCAATATAATGTAAAAGTAAATATATGGTCATACATGTTTGAATATATAGTTATAAATACACATACATGTGTATTAATTTGAATCCAATAGAGCAGTAGTATACAGTAATATGATTAATACAGAACAATTAAAAAATAATTTCATTGGGCAGTCAGTGTGAATGAATTTACTTTTATACTAAAGTAATCTATGCATGGCCATTGACTAGCAGATTTATTAAAAATTCATTGTTATGGTTTCAAAGCTAATACACTTAGGTAATAATCATGGATAATCACTGGCTTATATAAGTAAGCAAGCTCTTCGGCTGTCTTTAAGCATATACGAAAGTTCAAAACTGTACAACATATATCTTGACAGAGTCCCAAGCTGCTTGTGAAGTTACTACATTTCAAATACTTTCTAGTACTTACAGATGTGTCTGAATGCTTCACTTTGGTGCTGTTTTTGAGAAAAGAATAAAAGGGAATTAGGGAAACCTGGCTGAATATTTAGGAAAATATTCTGCTGCATAACTGAAGTGGCAGGAGAGCCACAAAACCAGTCCCCAGAAGTGCTGTGTGGTTTATCAGTCTGTAGTTGAGGTGAAAACTTCCCCATGATTAAATCACTGTTTACATTCCACTTTTGGTATTCATGTGCAAATTGTAGTCTCTCAGCATAGAGAAGTTTCCACAGTGGGTCCGGAAAATAATGTGTTTGGTAAAGCCAGCTTGGTGCTGGGCAGGAAGAACAGTGTCTCCATGGCATGAAATAATTCACAGCAAGGCAGTGCTCTACCTCCTTTTGGTGCCCTCGCTTTCGTGACCTTCGGTGTTGCCTGAAGTCCCCGTGAACAAAGTCATTTAAGTTTGATGGGTGAATACTCCAGTAGTTTCCTTTGCCATCCTCACATCTTCCCGCCTTGATGAAACAATCATTTAGTGAAAGGTTGTGCCTTACACTGTTCCTCCAACCTCGATCTTTGTTCCTGTAAAAAGGAAAATTATCTTCAATGTATTTGTAGATAGCAGCTAAATTCAGTTTGTTTGTGGGGGAAGAAAGTATTGCCTTTGCAATCAAAGCTATGTACGACAGAGGTGGTTTATCCAGAAATTTTCCTTCATCCGCAGCCACAGGAAGACCCTTTTTGGCATGTATGTGAGAGCTGGGAATTCGGGGTGTAATTCCATGAGCCAGTTTTCCTTCTTCTTCTTCTCCTACTGTACAGACGTCTAGACTTCCTTCATTGTTTACAGAAGAGTCTTCACTCATTATAGCAGCCTGAAACCCAGCATTTATTTTAAGCGTTCTGATATTTTACTGCAAGTAGCCCGTTGAATTATTGGTCCACTGAATATAACCAGCAGGAGAAATGAAAGTTGGACTTTAAATGTGCTGCTCTCATGTACCCAGGTTTCTATTTTATACTCTGTTAAGTCAACATCCTTAACAATGAAAACTGAACTGCCTATGTTTACAGTCGAGGTGCAAGTCCTAGCTGAATGAGAAAAAAAAATACAAAATAATTATACTATGTTAAGTATGAAGATAAACAGACCATGACGTTAGCCTCTCACTTCATTATAATCTGAGAAAACACCCTTCAGTGTTCCCCATTGAAACATAATGATTAATGAGAAATTTATGGTGCCTAGATAGAGTTGCGAAAGGATTAGACTCTCCAGTGATATGCAGAACAAACTGAAACCAACATGTTGGTTCCTGTGTTCTACGCTTAGTCAAACACGTTGTATTTAGTACAATAAACATTTGTTTTACCTGCTAATAGAAAGCACTGTGTGGAAGGAAACTACCTACCGAATTTTATAGCTGCAGTGTAGCTATTCTTGGTGAAATTGAATTAAAGCAAAAAAAACCACCAAACACAAATTGCTCCCTTTTTTTTCTTATTAACTCTCTGATAGCAACTAGTTTCACACTGAGTATGCAAGTGACCAGTTCTGCCAACCCAAGAAACCACTTGCAGGAGCAATTACCACTCAGAGAGTTCTGTGCTCTGTCACCCTCAAAGCACAAACTGTTGCTTGAACTTTGACATGGCCCTCAGCCTCCTGAGGTCTGTCACTGTTAAGGCAAACACAGTCATCTCATCTTGGAAAAGGTTGCCCTGAGAATTTGTGGATGCTCCATCCCATTAAGTGTTCGAGGCCAGGTTGGATTGGGCTCTGAGCACCCTGGTCTAGTGGAAGGTGTCTCTGCCCATGACAGTGGGGTTGGAACCCCAAACCTTTCTATGATTCAACAATTCTATGAACTCGCGAAATTAGTCTAGGAAGGTTATTAAATATGTAGAAATACGTTCTAAAGCAAAATAAAACAACATGGTGGAAGCTTTGAAAGAGGATGTATTTTCTTCTTCGGGGTCACTTTTGATGTTCAAAATATGAGTTCACAAATGAGGTCTGTGTTTTGAGGCATCAACAATGGCATCAGAGATTTAACTTTACAAGGCTGAAGTTGATGCTGTTTTTCAGGCTCTTACGCATTATGAAAATAACCCTTGGTTGCTCCCTTCAGATGCTAGCTCTGTTAAAGAGAGAGAGACATTAGGATATCCATTAAAATTATTCCTTTCCTCCTGACTTTGAAGTTCATATCCTGACTGATCATCTTGATTGGGCACTTGTAAGCCTTGTCTCAGGGTTTCAAACTGACCAACCAATGTTTCAGTTGGTAGCCTGATGTTTTTAGATTAGAAAACAAGGCTCATAATGCAACACTATAGGTCCCATGGGTTATCTAGTATTTCTGTGCCAGAGTAGAATTGCCACCTGCTTGCTTGCAAGATTTAATTGAACACTTTTCCAGTAATCATTGTGAATGGGATGTACATTGTATTTTAACAGCCTTGGCTGTTCAAAATTCCTAGTGATGATATGATGAGCTTTTTAACTGTTTTTTCTTGGTCTTCAGTCTCAGCAATCACTTCTTTTGAAGGCATTCATTTGACCTGCTCGACCCCTACTAGAAATGGTCGGCCTGGAACATCCTGAAGTTGCCATCATCTTTCTGTTACTGTTATTTCATAACCTTCTGATGACTAATTCACCCAGTTTGTTCTCCTTTTCTCTTATTTGCAGCTGAATGGTTGCCAAATCGCAGCAGAAATTGTTGAGATAATCTCTGAAATGTGTGATCCGGCACATTAGAATATTTATTACAATCATGCCATTTCTGTTGCTGCAACTTTAAGCAGGTTATACCTAAAGGGGTTCCTACAATAATAGTAATACAAAAAACTTGATTTCAATTCAGAATAGCAATTTTGCTATATTAGGTTATTTCTACTGAAATTTGTGTTTTTATAGAACAGTGCAGTTGTATACTGGAGAACAAACGCTGCTCACTGTGACAAGGACTCTGTTCCTTTCCCCATAGCTCCAAGAAAGAAACACAGAATCAACCACATATTCTGCTATTTTAGTAGTGACTTCGTAAATGGAAGGATTTTAAAGAAGGACAAGGCAAGAACCCAGCTTTTGAGTGCCTACAAATATCCAAATTAAATTAAGGAAAACAATCTTATTACAGTTTTCAGCTTTAATGACAGATTTTCAGAAACTGAGGAGACTGAAGTTATTAAAAGGAGCCAGTCTGAAGAATTAGAAATTTAAATGCAGTACATGCCCAAAAGTCAAAAGCATGATACTTGAATTCAAATCTTAAATAAGAAAAAAAAGGGTGTTGAAAGGACTCCATATCTGAACAGATGAACAGTTCTTTCAGTAAGTAAAGAAAGATTCTACAGGGAATGAAAGATAAAAGGGTGAGCAAAAAAACCCCTACATTTGGTAGGCTGAAAGTCCTGATCTCCAAGACCATGTTTTTTGTTTTGCAGATATGGCATCAAGGAAAATATTAATCCCGTACTTCTGGGTGTCTTTCTTGTTCCTTCTTTCTCCACATTATTTCTGGAGTTAGCTTTTCTTTTCCTCCGAGTCTTATCATTAAAGATGAAAATTCCTCTCTTTGCCCAAAACAAGATTCCTTCTAAAAAAGTTCTGTGTTTTATCCTTATTCTTTGTGGGAACACTTTTGTCACTGTCTGAAATGTTTGCAAAGCTCTTACATTAGAGGAACAACCTTCACTGGCTCAATGTCCACTTTTATCTGAAAAGAAGAATGAGACACAGGGAAAGCATACTGTGTATTCTTACTATGCAGACTTTTTCCAGGCTGGGGAAGCAGATTCCTCTTCAAATGTTTGCACACACCTTATTAAAGCATAATTTTTGTTTCCACATTCTCTACAAAGCTGCTAAAACACTGCATGTTTAGAAATCAGAGATTTCCCATAAATCACCAGAAAAAGAAGGGACTGGCTTTATCAGCCAGACTAGTTAAATAGTTTATCCTGTGAATTTGTCAATAAATGATGTATTCTTGAAAAGATGAACAAGGATAACAGAGCATTTGGAAATTCTGTTCCAGTAATGTAATCTGTTCTGAATTTTCACTGTACAAGGATTGGTTTTTTCCTCTGTCCTTTATATAGGTTAAAGAGAGTTTTTTCAGTGTCTTAGCTTTGAATCCAGGCTATCCCCATACAATAATTCTAATGTTTCTTTTTCTATACATATATTTAGAAAGTCTGCAATTGTTCTGCTTGGTTCTGTGAAAACAAGCACACATTTTAGGGAGCGGTCTGTTTTCTACTTTGGGTCACAAAGTAGACCAGTTGCAGTCATAGGACAAAGTTTTGTTAAAAAGTCTGACAGTGTATACGATCTATAACTGAGAGCAGAAAACAATTGAAGGCAGCCTTTGTCCTCACTCAGTCTTTATTACTGATACTTAACTACAGTCATATGGAATTTAGAAAGAAAATATTGTTTAATACTGTCTTTTTTTCCTTAGCTGTACATACTTTCAGAATTAATTGCAGTTTCAAAATACCTCTCAAAATATGCCATCAATATTTCTTTCTAAAGTATATCACCTTTAAAATATTTCTTCTACCTCTGGTTCAGCACTTTTGACCATTCAACAGTCAGCTAGAACAGTGTTCCCTGCAAGGAGAAAATGTATTTATGCCTTAACCTAATAGATTTATTTAATAGCAGTGCAGAAAGTAATACATCTCATACTATTTGCTGAAGAAGTGCAGTTTTCTTGGGCACTGGGGAATACACTGTTAGGAAGCCAAGTGGAACCAGATTTTATACTGCTCATCTTTAGTCCATGCTTAAGACATAATTGTTTTCCTCTAGACGCAGAAAGGTATAGCCTCTTTTCTTCCAGTTAAGGCAAAGAAAAATCAACTGGTCAGTGCTAATAATAGTTATGACAAAAAAAATTGACCACAGTTTTTGTTGCTCCGTTGTGGGTTTATTTAGGTCCAAAGCCTGCTAATTCTGTAATGTTTTTTCCCTCTAATGTTTATTATGCTGTTCAGTAGAGAGGCTAACCCATATAGAGCTGTCTTATTTTCTACACATTCTTAATTCTACCTGTTGTTTCCACTATTATTTGAACAGTGTTTAAGGACACCTGGAAACTATTTGTCTTGATTCAACTTTTGCTTTTGATGTGTTCAAAACCATTAAGGAATGAGGCTTCGGTAAAGAAGTCATTGAAGAAGTTGTCTCATTAAAATGTTCTAAAATGACCTTCTGCTGTTATACTTTGAAAGGAAGTAGTTACTCTGTTGTCTGATTTAGGTATTTTAGGACACCATTTTGAAAGATGCAGAGAACAAATTATATTATTTTTCATTGTATTTGAACTGAGTGAATGGCAAGATGGATAGAGAGGTACAGAATAATAATATCCATTAATTAATGTCACTGACAGTATTTGATTTAAACAAAAATATGTCTTTGAATATATCTTTGTTTTCAGAACGTTCTGCAACCTGTCCTTCCTTCCTAGGTAGTCCTTGTCACAGCATGATGGAATACAGTGATTTGTTTGTTAGCTTGGGCATAATATCTAGTGTAATAGCTGCTGAGCCAATGGAAAGGTTCTCCCTGAGTGAATTAGTGCTGGACTGGGCCAGGACAAATCACTGTTTGGTTTCAGCAAGCATTAAGGAAAGAACAATTACAACAAAAGTAATCAATAAATCAAACCCCTCTTTAACCAGTTTTTAAACTATTTTCATGCCGTCTAGAGGCAATACTAGTTTTCATGAGTTTTCTTTTTCTGCTTTTCTCCTTCAATATTCAACTAGAAATGAATCCATTCTCAAAGCTTACCTTGGTCCAAGATACACCCAAGCACAGTAGGTTGGCAGCCCTCCTCTTGCCCACACCTCTAGCCTCTGTGTCCCACCACGGTTAATCGGGGAAGTTATCTTCCCATTTGCATTTTTTCTGTGTAGCTTTTTGTAAGAAATATACAGAATGCAAAAGAGGAAAAAGCTTTTCACAGAAATAGGTGTAACCGACAAGTTAACAGTGTCATAGATAAATTCTCCTTGTTTGCATAATTACTACAATAATATTTTCTTACATTATGTTGACAGAAGAAATTGACTTCCCATTAGAGTAAGAAGTCTCATTTTCCAAACTGTGCCTAATTCACACTGTACAAAGTCAAAATGTGCATGTGGCAAATCAGCTCTGAAGCTCTGTGCAGAGCTATAGGTGGGAGGAGGTAGACATGGTGCTTCTGGGGTCCCACTGAGAAAGACTTTGGACTCTTCTGGTGGGGAAGTTCTGGAGATCTTTCTTAGACGGTCATGAACATGACTGGATAGCACTACCATCTGTATTTAAACAAGAAGTCTTAAATGTTTTTGCAGTTGACCCTTGTTAAAAAATACAGCACTGTAAAGCATTAGCTCAAAGTCAGTAACCTCCCTGGAGTTATGCAGTTTATGGTAGAAAGCTATTTTTAAAATCTCTTCTGATATGCCATTGTCTCAATGTATGCTTAGGGAATTAGGAATGTTTCTACAGTAGCAGGTGGGATGGCTATTGAGGGGTTTTGATGGAGCATTGGTAAGACCTGGAGGTGTTCTCATGATGTGGGGGGGATGCTTCATCAGAAAAGATGATTCGTGGTAAGATGCAGTTTGCCTTATTGTCTGGAAATAGACATACTTTGATGAGCTTTAAAGTTACCAGTGAGACTATAACAACAGGGGGAAGGATTCAAAGTGTCCTGAATGAAGAATTGCATTTCTAACCTGTATTGAAATCTGTGATGATGCCACTAATGCTGTCAGTCTCTGGCATAGTTAATTTCAAGATAGTCTTGCTATAAATCTTAACTTGTACTGTACTATTAGATTACAGTGTGGGCTTACCCTTGCAGATAGGCAAGGGAAAAAGGAAACGTTAAATATGTGATGGAAAAAGGTGACATTTTGAGTTCACGATCTTTGTTCTATAAAGACTGAATCTTTCCATGCATGGAATGCCATAAAAGTGAAAGCCGAATGCTAACTGAATAAGTTGATTAAGAAGCCACTGTTTCATTTCATATCATGGGAAGATGTCCTGCACAAAGGTTGAACTCCCTTTAAGACGTGTAGTGTCTTTCTTCCTCCTGTTTGTAGCTGTGTGAAACAGGTTTGTGTTTCAGATTTGGCTGCCTAAGTTAAATCTCTCAGTTGCTTTTCTCTCGATTTGGCTGAATGCAATCTAGTACAAGATGATTTCATAATCTAATTAATCGTGAACTCAGCCATATTTACAATGGTACATTACAAGTTCATTTCCAGTGTACTCACCTCAATGTTGTATTGTATTCCTGGTTCATTGAAGTTGTCATGGTCAGTCCTTAGCTAGAAGAAGCTGGCATAGTCATAGTATCTGGCTCACTGAGTCAGCATGGTATAAAGTTGGGGCAGAATGTGACATTGCACTTTATATCTGAAAACATTGCAAAAATGACCTTGAAAATATATATAGGAATATTTTATCAATATAGAAACTATTTACATGATGAAGTATACATCCTAATCAGAGATGAATAGCTCCTCATTAGTGCAATATGATTAATTTTTTGTGCAACGTAAGTTGGTCATCTTAAATAGATCTGTGCAATTTAACCACGCAAAAAAGTTTTTAAATGCTGTTCTTCTTCTTATCACACAGAGCCACATAAAAATAGGGAATACAATATTTGAAATGTATCATTGAAATTGTAACATCTAATAGTGTCAGATGGAGTACGGCCAACATAGCTCGCACACCATAGCACCTATTAATAGACCTGACTCCCTTTTGCAATGTCAACTGTAACATTAATCCTTGTTTTAAATCATAGTATCTCAAATATCAGCTGCTACTAGTTGTACAGTTCCCTTTCAGTTTATATCAGAGAGCCCAATGGAGTCTTTTGAAGGACCTAGTCAGGTTAATAGGGCTGACTTATTACAAGTCCCCAATGAAAATTATTCCACTTCAGAGGACGAAGATGTTAATATTGACATTAAACTTCGTTTCTCCCCACGTCCCCGAAGACGGAGTTCTTCAGCATCAGAGGAAGAGGAGGCAGATACTCCCACCAACATCTCAAGAAAAGTTTCATTTGCTGATGCATTTGGGTTTGATCTTGTGTCTGTTAAAGAGTTCAGTATCTGGGAATTTCCTAACACAGGACAAGAAAATGATACAGAAGATGAAGTTTTCCCTCAGGATGAATATTTTTTCTCCCAGCAATTTACATTACCTGCTTCTCAAGAAGAACTATTACAAAAAGTGCGACAGCAGAAAGTAATGTTGGAGTCAGTCCTTCTCCTGCCTGGGATTACCTGTATGAACGGCATTATACGAGTCCTCAATGTGTCCTTTGAAAAACAGGTGTATGTTCGAATGACATTGAATAACTGGCTCAGTTATTATGACATCCTCGCAGAGTTCATGCCTAATTCTTGTGGTAGTGAAACGGATCAGTTTTGCTTTAAGATTTCTTTGGTGCCTCCGTTCCAGCAAGATGGAGTTAAGGTGGAGTTCTGCATACGCTACGAGACATCAGTTGGTACTTTCTGGGCAAACAATGACGACAAAAATTATACACTTATTTGTCACAAGAAAGAAACTGTGCCCAAGGTGGATAATAAACCCCAGAAAGAGGTTACAGATAGATCTCTTAAAGGCTGCTTAAAGACAACACAAAGAAGGTGAGGTTACACCTTAATTTTTGGTAATTTAGAATGTAGCTAGCTAATTCTGACTTTCTATGTGTGCTTACTCAAGTCAAGACTGCCCATGTTATCTTCTACTATTTTACCTTCTTTTCTAAATGAAAAATTAGACCGAGACTTGTTTTCACTAAAGTGTTTGTATGTATCAGCCAGTGGTTTTCTGCAGACAGATTAGTTGGGATCATAATTTTATGCATGCCATTCATTTGAAAAGTAGTATGAGGGTCTATAAACCCTCTATGGGCTGTGTACCAATTCTGGTCTCTGCTGGATATAAACTGAGCTGATGTCAGTGGGAGCTTTGTTCTAGACTAAGGTAGCTGTACAGTTAAAATACTTTGCATCCACTTCCTTTGTAAGTCAACAAAAATTTAAAAGCAAAACAAAAGCTGGGCTTTCAGAAGATTTATTTCATGGTTCTTTCTCTACATGCAATTATTAAATCAGAAATGGCTCTGGTGGTTCATCAAGCAGAAGTGGATAACTGAGGGAAGAATCCAGCAATTACAATAGCTGGTAAAAACTTTTCTGCAAGTGGTTGGGCTATTCTGCAAGTTGGATATTAGGGCTATAATTCCTTTACCCTGCCACTGGTTGATGCTTCTGTTTCACATATGGTGAAATGAAGTATGTTTTATAATGGAGGATCAGTAATATATTAAAGAAAAAATACATAGAATTTATGTTGTATATTCTGTTCTGATTAAAAGTAATATGTTAATTATAAAGTGGCAGTTGTTGACTTATACTTTAATTACATATAAAGAGGGACACTTAGGAATAGAAACTTTTGGCTTCCTACTGTTTTTAGCTATGTTCTTTCTGTTAGCAAAACAATCTTGGATGCAAAAATCTGATTCTGAATTATCTTCCTCTGCAAATTTGAGATAAATCAGTTGGACTTCTGCAGAACTAAATCTGTGCTTTACCTGTAATGTTGTTTGCAATACTTGGGTGCCAGAACTAAGTTAATGTTGGGTTTTTGAATTTATGTTGGGGTTTTAGTTCCTGTACTCTTTCCAAACAAGACAGTGTTGTTTGATTTTGCTGGTGCTCTTCCACTGGAGTGAACTGGTAGGGGAGGGGGAACAAAACTGTGGTGGTGGTGGGAGCTTAAGGAAGAGGGAGACATCTGGGGCTTCCTCTGTGCAAAACCTTCATTCCCAAAACCAGACTGTGCTGGGAGCTTCTGCCAGCCCTTATCACACATTAGCCCTATGAGGAGAGGTGCACAATATGGCTTAGTGCCTGTATCAACACCACAGGGCAGGAGCCGCCCAAAGGCTAGCCCAAGGCCTGGTTCATAGCCAGTCCACAAAGCTCTCCTGACAAGTATCCCTTGGGCCAGCTCTGGAGCCCTCATGATGATGCTTCCATGAAGGAACATCCCAGTATGTCAGAGCAGAGGGAACAATACTTTTACATGTCCTGTGGTCAATTCCTGACATTTGTGTCTGGTTTCATACATCATCTCTGTCCTTTAAGAAGCATCACATGACCCATTCTGGATAAGTAAGATAGCCTGGGATACCCTGCAGCAGGGCTCTGATATCAAATACCACAGGCATGTGCAGGTGGCATGACTCCAGTCTGAGTTCAGGTAGCCCACAAGGAGCAGATGATGGACATGGAGACCTGAGTCTCAATTTAGTGAGCCCTGGGCTTCCAGATGGTTTCAGGAATAACCTGAAAATTTAGATGCCATCAGCATCTAAAGTCAAATGACTCCTAAGTGTTTAATTCCCTAAAGTTTCTTGTGATATGCATAGTGCTAGCAAAAGTTGTAGAAGCCTTCCTTCTGGGGGATAGTCTTTTACATACTTTTATTTACTTTTACTTACACTAAATGATTTATGTGTAAATCACTCAGAGAGCTGTTTTAAAAAATGGGAAATGAGATAACATGTCTTCTTCTCAATATAAAATTACTTTGTCTCTAATCCGACTATGAAGTTGACTTCCTCTGTGTCAGACTGAAGAGAACATATGTGTGCATGTGTTCATACATACATATATATGTATGTATGTATACATATATGCGTATATTTGTTCATGTAGACACATATACACATGTATGTTTAAAACATTTAAACCAAAGTGGTCAGATTCTTGTCTGCATTAGGATCTGCTACACATTTCTGTCAAACAGTTAATAAGCATGCACTTCAATACCTTCTTTAGTGGCAGAAAAATGTACAGAGACCTTACAGTAAATGAAAAAATGAGCTGAAAGTATCTTTGGAATATTGTTTCAGTGGTCACTAAGGCTTCTGAAAGACAGTTCTGGCAGATTGTAATCCAGGACTAATTTTATGCTACAGGGACTTCATTGACTTCACAAGAGTCACAGCTTTCACCAGTGTAAATGAGGTCAGCATCAGGGCCTTTTGTTTCAGGATAACTAAGATGCCAACTTCCATTGCTCACTTGTTTTTCAAAGTGTCTTTGTACGTGTTGCCCCTTTGAGTGAGGAGGAACACCCTGCAGACATCTGCAAAAGTACCTCATTATTCTCCTTCAGACCCTCATTAAAACTCCTTTGCTTTGATATCTCAAAAAAAGCACAAGAGAAACAAACCCCCAAAAATTGGCAAAGTGAGGCTGCTGATGTGCTGTTACTCCTTCATCTCACGTAGAGCAGTGCTGCCCATTTACCAGCTCTCCTCCACCAGCTCGTCTCTCTCTCTCCTCTTACTTTTAGTTTGGGTGATAAACCCTGCAGCATTTATATGTGCTATGCTGGGTGGTTATAGCACATTTAGCAAACTGGGGGATGGTCCTTGCCCATAACTACCTTGTTTTTGGAGCTGCAGCATTGCAAATAGACAGGAATAAAAGCAATTTTATCTATGATTCTCGCAATAAAGTGATAGGTAGGGAATGTTGCTATCCATACCCATGAGTTGGACATCTTAAATTAAAGACTTCTTTATACCAATCTGAATAGAAGGGTAATTTAAAAGGACACTCATTTAGGCCTCTGTTTCAAATTTAGAAACCTGTAATAGCATTTTTTTTTTTTAACTCTTGGCTCTGAGATATTTATACTTTCTCTTAAAATGTGCAATTTACCTCTGCAGTTAAAAAATAAGACATGAAAGGATCATGTCTTTTAAGCAGAGAGTCTGATCCACTCTAGGGCATACTTGTGTGGCTCATTAAATGTCATTAGCAAGGATTAGTTGTGTTAGTTAAGTGACAGGATTAATATGCACTTTCAGAGAAAAAAGTTTTGTGTTTTATTGGGGAAACACAATAATATGACTATTTCAAGTTACCCTTAAGAACATGATCCAGGACTTAGCTGAGTGAATGAGGGCAATAGGCTGATTTCTGACACCATTATTAAGAAACAAATTTAAAAAATGGACTTAACCCTCAAAAGTTGCACCTGAAAAAAAAATACAGTAAAAAGCAAAATTGCATCATATAACTAATGCTGAAAACTGTCTATATTTAGATATTCAGAACCACATCACTTAAAAGTCTGCCTCTTCATTTCATTTCATTTGCTTTTGCTTCCATGTCTAGGTATGAACAAATAGTCTTCTCTTAAAGTTTCATAAAGTATTTGGTTCCAGCTGTATTTTGACAACCTAAAATTATTTCCTCATAAACTTTAACAGTTTTTGTGGTTTTCAAAAGTCTTCAAAGGATGTTCACGGGGACAAAATACAGTTTGGGAAAATAATGTTTAAATTAATTAATTTATGCTTTGGTCTATCTGAAAGTGTTTGCTTAACTTATACATAGTCATAAATATATTTCAGGAGAAAAATTGACTCCTAAAATTTTAAGAGTGTCCCTGGAAATGAAAAAGCTTCTACCAATAAACAGGCCTAATTTCTATCCTATTTACGTAAATATATATTTACATAAAAATTTATTTATATACATATATATAAAAGTCAGAAAAATGTAAATTAATTGTATCAGCTCCACTCCTTTCTCTTTTTTTGACCCTCATACTTTTGGAATATGGTTAATGATTCTGAACATGAGTTTTTCCCGGTCCTCAGATTTGGACCACATGATTCTATTGTGGGCAGCAGGCTCCTGCGTTGGTCTGATCAGACAGGAACTGGTTGGGTGTTGCTTGAGGCAGACTCCTGCAGATCATGCTGAAAGGTGCAGTGATAAAGTTATGGAAGCCATATCCCTGTCACTGGTGGTGTTACATCCCATTTCTGTGCTTGGCCCTGGTTTGCCATCTGTCATGAGCGAAGGAGCCAGGAAAATGGCTGATCAGCATGAGAATTGTTTTACAAGAGGGTATTGTGTATTTGGACTCCTGTCCTCTGACAAGGAAGGGGAAGGCTAGTATTTTTGTCCTAACTGTTAGAGTTATCCCCCTTTAGCTCTCTGAGCCCACAAATATATCACTCTGAACTGATCCACAAGTGTATCACTGTGCTGATATTGATCCTATGGTTTTTTTTGTAATTGCTAGACTGTACCTTTTTTTGAGTTATAGTGCACCAATTCATTTCCCTCCATGATGCCACTTAAAAACACAACACGGAATAGGGCAATGGCTCTTACAAGAGCTGTTCTATGTACAATGCACAAGAGAAAGAAGAGATTAAACCCCTGTGTCTGTGGGCCGCCAATGCCAAATCTGACACCATAAATACTGAATGGTTTCTGAGCAATTGCCAGTGAGAAAATTTCTTCCGTGCATGAGTAATTTTCCTTCTTCAGCTGCTGATCATCTTCTTTCTGATGGGAGGCAAAGGAAGTAAGTTGCTGAAGACCCAGCTTGGCAGGACTGCACCGTGCTCAGTCAGTCTTCCCAGGCAGATGGCAGACCAGCGCTTAGGTTGCCCTGAGAAATGCAGTTTTGCTTCAGCTCCTCTTGGCCTTTCCCACAAGCTCACGATGCGATTAAAAAATTCAAAGGCTTCTGACAAAGATGCTTGGAAATAGTCTCTCATGCACTTTGCTATGAGGAACAACTGTATCATTCCCAGCTGGTCCATTTAAAGTATGGCATTTAAATTATGTTTCCTTTAATCCTTGTTCTTTTGATTGCATGTCACCACAATCAGGAAGGGAAAAGAAGAGCAAAAAAGGTGTTAAAACACATCTTCTTTCTGTACATCTGTTTAATCTCAAGGTTGTTTCTGGCATTTTAAGTCATGAGTTACATCTTGATCAGCATACAGACATGGGATTTGACTAAAGTTTATTGCTATTAATAGGAAGTGACTGCAGTCACTGTTTTTACCAGGAGAGCAGCTGCTGGAGAAGCTATCCATTCACAGGGAGACAGCTAAGAGGAACACTCCTCTCTCTGTGTTTAATTTGACTTAGTATTCCCAGACCTTCTCTTGCCTCCTGATCATTGCCAGTCTTTCTCAGTTGTAGAATTAGGTAGGATTGGCACCAAAATAAGACTTTTCCACATATTTGAAGACCATGACTCTCAGGGACACAGGGTGATTGTTTAAGGTGCTCTAAAATATTTTATTCAGACGAGTGGGATAAAAGCAAGCTATGGAACTGAGTTTGAGTATTAGGAGTTGCTTCTTAATAGCAACTCTAGAGTTATCATTTGAGGAAATTGCTGCAGCCTTACTCTCCAAAGTAATTTAAAATAAGTTAAGATGGCATGCATAGACAAATAGATACATTCTTCCTGTACTTGTGGTCTCCTAATTGGAGAGTACCTGAAAGCTGAAAATATGTGACATTTTTGCTTTTGGCAATTGTAAACTGTGCTACCCACCTGCTATCCAGTTATTGCACTAGAAATATTAAAAGAAGCTTCTAAAATTTAAGGGAACAACACATGAAAATAACATTGCTGTACTGGCAATCCTAGCATAGCATTTACTCTGGGATTTCTTGGTATTGGTGGTTTCTCATTCATTTCCATGATCTGCTTTAGAAACTGCTCTTACCAATACTACAGAACAGAAATTTGTGTTCTAATGTGCGGGAAATATTGGTTGCTATAAAGCTTTTTCAGTTGTTTGCATGAAATCATATAAAACCAGTGCTTTGTAATCTGGGTGTCATTTCTCAGCCATGATAAATACTTCTATTATACACGCATTGCTTGGCTTCACACTTTTAAGAATTTTTTTCAGTTGCTACAATTTCATCAGCTTATTTAAATATGCCAATACTGTAACACTATTATGACTGACTCTTAGAACTTTTCAATTCAGCAGCTGGCTTGATCATGCAATAGGCACAATAAATAATTTAATGAACATCAGGAGTCTCACTGAACTTTGTAGAATTCTTCATGTGTAAAACTATCCTTGAATGTTAATATTTACGGGACCAGGTGCTCTTTCAGATTGCTGGTTAAGGACCTTTGGAAAAATAGAACTACATTGCTAAATGAACTCCTGTATGTTCAATGATTCCTTTGTTTAGGAAGATATCTATTTTGCAAATTGAACCAGGCTGTAAATGGCCATTTCAATACTCTCTCCTGTCCACCATTCAGGTACTACAGTTCATAAATGTTCAGTTGGAAAAAAAATTGTTCCATTACATTCAACTTGACTTTGCTAAATGTTAGTCTTGAAAAGATGTTTAAAGTTAGTGCAACATCAGCTGAGAGCCCTGGAGTCATATTTAATCATTGCATTGACTACCAGTGTCATTTGAGCTGTTTATTCTGATTATGAACTTTAAGCTGTGATCCAGTCCCAGAACCACAGCTCTGAAATTGAAGCAACGGAATCATCAGCAGTGTAGGTCCAGAGAACCAATTGCCCACGGTATTTTTAAGATAAAATGTGGATTATCTTCTCATCTACAAAAGGTGGAAAAAATGGTCCAAACAAGTACTTTGAAAGTTAAATTAAGTCCCTGCCTTAGGGCGAAGGAGGGGGTAAGACCTTTTAAACACAGTGGGAGAATGTTAGAAGTGCCTATTTGATCCCTAGACCTTCAATGACACACACAAGAAAGTATTAGTTGATTTGCCAAAGCATAATAGGGGGCTTGGTTTTCTGAGTCTTTCCACTCTGCTCCTGATTCGTGAAACCAGCTGATATTCGAACACCAAACCTGAAGATTTATTACTGCTGGTTACTAACTGTAGTCCTAAAGGGCACTGAGCTACACAACTGGCAGGTTTTTCTTACCTTGCACTTAGGTGCACCAAGTGGATTGGCATTTACATCTTGTTTTGATGCACAAGTGTTGTCCTTGCAATAACTTTAATAGATGCTGGGTGATAAACATAAGCTATACTAGCCTGAAACACTTCATGTTATGGTAGAGGGTTAGGGAGTTTGTCCGTCTCTGCAGCTACCCTAGTAAATCTGAACCAGTGTCTCCTAGGTTTTTTCCATGTCTTCTTGCTAGAAACATCGATACCTATCACACAGCTGCCTTCTTGCTGTGTGGTAGTAAGCCTGTGGAAAATGAAAAAAAGGTTATAAAAGTCTCTTGTCATGATAACACCTGGGATATTTATCCTATTGAGATACTTACAGAATTTACAACTGCTTTCCAAGATTTAGATCATAGTTGCCCTGTCTCAAGAACAACTGTCTAAGGCTTATTTTTGTGGTCACCCTTTCTGTTCTCCTCCCCAGGGTTAGTATCTGTGTCTTAGTCTCACCTGACTGCCATCTATCTCTCTTTAGTCTATCTAAGGCACTTATCACCTTCTTCTGTACGTGACTCAGCATACGGCAGGCAGCCTCTAGGAAAATACTCTCTTCTGACACACCCGGAGGAGACTGCTCCTTCTCTATTTTTCCCATAGATTCAGAAAAAGATTCAGAAAAAGACCAGGGGCCACATAGGTTAATGTTTTTCTCCTCTCAGGTTTATCCGAAACAGACACAACTTGAAAGTTTCTCTCCTCCAATCTTTTAAAGCAGTGGGAGAAAGAAGCAAGAGAAGAACAAAGGGACACTACCCCCAACTCCTTTCTATAACACCATTTTGATATTTGGTCTTGCCTCTTCCAGGCGAATTAGCAACCTATGAAACATACCCTCTGACATTAGGCCAAGCCTAGCCCTCCGGAAACTTGACTCCTGACTCACCTTATCCTCTTTTTCAACATCTTGGCCCTGCAGATAGAGATCTCAGTAGTAAGGTCCTGCATTGCTAATTCACAGTGGATCTCTCAACAGACTTTCTAACACTGCCCGGGAGAATCTTTTTGAAAGAGGTTCTCTGTTTATGAAATACTTAGCCCATTCTGTCAAAGGACTCAATGAATTTTCTGACCAATCCGCATATGCAATAGCTGTGTATCACGCCTTCTGAACTGGTTTTGCTTCAACATTGCTACATGGATATCATAATAAGGTACAACAATCATGACAGAGCTGTGAAAAAATCTGAAAAAAGTGGCAGTGTTCCTGTTTATGATTGCTGTAGCTTAATTTGAGTTATAACTCAATAGGCTCTTCTGCAGTCTTCATACCTATACTCATGAGATTTGGGGATAGACAGTGCTATATTAAAGGTTTGAGCCTGGTACCAAGCTGGTGTTGAGCTCCTGGTTCAGACTGGATGGCACTAAAATCTTCAACTGGGTGGATATACGTCTATATTTTTAAAAAATTGTATGAATGTTTTGCTATTAAAACTCAAGGTCTTTTTTAATGAGCTAGAAAATAAAGACTAATTTCTTGGGACTTTGTTTGCTTTGAGGCGATGATTATTCTCATCCCAAGTCAGGCCAGTGCATTTTGTTCTGTGCCACCCATGTCCCTGCTTCAATCATAAACTAAGACTGAAAAATGAAAATATTAGTAATTGGAAAATATAATCCCCTGGATAACACCAATCCAATAATCTTAATAAAAATAGATTTATTACAAACATTGAATCCTACTAGGAATTTTCTTAGCAGAAAAAATTCTTAAATTCCCTTACAGCTGCTCTCTTGATCAATTGTCCCCCTTGATACTATTAATCATCATACCATATATCACTTATTCTGAGCATCTTTTTCAACTTCACTTTCCAAACTTCTTTTCTAATTTCTCCTTGTGCAGAAGTTACTGACAGTCCTTTATTGTCCTTTTTTCAAGCTCACCTTCTCTCCTCTTCTGGTGACAGCCCCTTTTCTTAGGTGAGAAGACGAACACTAAGGGGTAGTTTCTCAAGGTGGAGAAATACCACCTTGGTTAATATTGTCTTCCTCAAATTTCAGACATTTAAGTAGAGGTTCTTTGCGGCTCTGTTTTCGTTCAAAATGCTTGAGAAGTTTGCTTGACTGACTGTCCTGGAAATGCAATCTTCTGTTCCCAGGGTAGTTTCCAAGCGGCAGCTGCAGTGCCAGCCTCCTTTGCCATGCCAGCCAGCAAATGCCCTCACCTACTGCTCTAATAATGAGTGCACCATGCCCTCTTCTGCCTCTGTCCTCTGTTTCCTGACTATCAACAAGGAAGCTAATTAGTGTCAGTCTCATTTGTTGGGTGACACCTATTTACTAAGAACTAGATTGAGCCTTCTCTAACACTGCCGGTAGTTGAAGGTCATATAAGAAAGTCAGTCTTGCCTTGATTTGTAATAAGGGCTCCTATTTTACATACAGCTTCATTTTAACAGGATCGGTTGTAATGGCAATATTTTAAAATATATTCAGTTATTTCTATTTAGTGTTCACACAGCTATTCATTTATAGATGTTGATTTTGTCTGCAGTTTTTGCTTCTGAATCTTTTCCTTTGTGGTATCAATCAGTTTTGAATTTAGCATAATTTTAAATTATTGTTTTCTGCATTGTTTACACTAAATTATTTTTCTGTTGTGCTTCTATTTTTTAAATACCTCCTGAAAAAGCTAAACATATAAACAGAAGGCCACGATACTACCACGCATGACCTGTAATAACAATGTTATGGTTCAGGCATGTATAACATGACACCTCCACAACGAGGGATCATTTGAAGCCAAAATGCTTTTAGGTGGGAATTTGCCATATTTTCAGATAAAGCCACCTGAGAAGTCAAAATTCAGGAGTGTGCATTAGGAGCCCAGAAGCGAGGAATGGTGGTGGCTGAGCTTCAGTTGTCCTCTGTTTTGTTGCCAGCATGGACAGCAGTTCTCCACACTGTGCTCTCTGCTTCGTGCAGGCTTGGTCTGTCCCTAGTGAGTGCAGCTGTTGGCTTCTGCTATACCAAAGGTCTAGCTCCCAGGACTCTGCCTCCAGTTTTGGAAAGAGGCAGTTATTTCAGCCTGAGTATGCAGCCACTGCCCAGGCCCACAGCTCTGCTCCCCAATACCTCCCTAATCTTCACTGCAACTCCATCAAATTCCAACACAGCTCTGACACCCCTACCTAATACTAAGATCAGCCTTTTCTAACACTTTGTAAAAAAGCCTGAAAACGACCTAGAGCAGTTCTCTGAAAATTGCTTTAGATGAGTACTTAGTTTCTTTGCAACTTGCTTTCAGAGCCACTTTACAGCTTCTTCCAGCTTCCCCTGCCTTGCGGGTTTGATAGCTTAGAACACACATATGCTGCTCACACCAACTGCCCTTTGTTGGCTGCTACCTTTGCTCTGCTGCTCACTCTGTAGTCTCCTTTAAACCCTTCCCTGTTCTGATTTTACGTGCCTTCTTGGACAGCCATAATTCTGTGTCCAGTTGTTTAGTGCTCTCCCTAGGATCTAATATTAGATTCTTATTTAATTGTCTTTTATCCCTATGTCTTGTCTTAAAAAAAACCAAGGACTGTTTAATATTCTCACACAGTAATGTCAATTTTCTTACATTTTCTTTATATATACCGCAGTTTATTGCAGCACATCTTCTTGTAGGGTGCACATCTCTTTTTTATGCACCCTAATCTTCATATACTCCAAATCTGGTTTGAATTATTCAAATTCTTTAGCAATCATAAATAACCTTTTTCTGTATTTAGATGATTTCTAAGAAAAAAATGTATTCCCTTAATTTCTGGCAAATTCTTATCAATACCTTTATATACAAATTGTTATAAAGATTAGCTATTCTTATCTAATTGTTTCTAGGAGTTTAAGACTGTCTCAGCAGGAGTTGCTGAGGGATGAAACTTCTAATGATGATTTAAAGCAGTGAAGTGTGTAGGCTGAAACTGAAATAATTATTGCTGTAACCCTCTAAGCACTCCAAGTTCCTCAAGAGAAAATACTTTGTTCAGAACAGACCCTGAACAACAAAATGCGAAGAAAAGTAAAATAATAAAAAACCCTCCAACCCTTGAAGGATGATAATTTAGAAATAGAATCAGTATAATGTGAAGATGTTCTCAACAACTGCTTACAAATGCATCAGACATCACAATTAAAAGGGAATAATAACTATGGCCCCATTCTAAAGTATGGAATATTCTATTCCATTCAATAAGTCATGAACACTTTAAAACCATCAGTGTAATCTACAAACCTGTATTTACAACATTAAACTGGATGTTCTGCCTTTTCAATAACTGTCATCTCATCTCTATTATTTTCACCTCAGACTCTAATTGTTTCTTTTATAGGAGCTAACCTACCAGTGTCCTTGGCAGTACAGTTTATGGCTCATGCATTTACAGTAATTGTTTGGGCAATTTGCCACACAGTATAACAATCTTCACATCACAATCAGTTTTTACAATAAACAGCATTACTTGTGAAAAATACAAGTGATGCATGATTCTTATGGTAGATAAAGGGCACTGAAGATGCCCTTTAGAAAAAGAAAAGAAAATGCTCAACCCTTGAACTACTTGAGAAAAATACTGATGTCACAATAGAGCTAATTAATTTGATGGTACAAACAAGAGGGGTAAAGGGCCTTGCATTCATTAGTGTCAATTCCAAATGAGAGCCTACTGTTCATAAAAATAATATTCTGCCTTCATTTAGACAAAATATGCAGGTAAACAAATAAGAAATAAGCACCAGCTCTGGCAATAACGATGATTTTGCTTTATCAAGGCTCTTTCTTTTCTATAGACACAGGGAGCTCAAAGCCCGGGCAGATACAGCTTACAGGTAGAACTCTGGGTGAGGCCAGATCCTACTGCCCACCAGCTGGTTTGCTCCAGCGTGGCCAGCACTGCCAGGCACTACTGGGCACTGTAGCCTCTGTGTATAGTACTGCTCTGCTCCTGGGAGGCTGAACATGTGCTTGATGGCTTCTCTCCGTAACACACAGGTGGCACATAAACGTGACTCACTGCACGCGCCTCTGCTGCAGACGTTTTGTGGCCTCTCAGTTTTCAAGTGTCCTAAAATAAGAGGTCAGTGGTGAGGCCATTGGACACACCTCCAGCAGGCAGTCTTCCATGTTAAAAATTCTCCAGAGGAGAAATAATATATGTGCCCTCTTATGCCGGTGCATAGACAGGTAATTCTCAGCCTCCTTGTCATCTCCACGCCACATTATGGACCCTGGGTGGTGCTGAGGCACAGCGAGGCAAGGCCCCAGAAGGCACAAAGCTGGCTTCAAGCCAAGTCTGTACCTCCTCTTCCTGAGCTCAGCTGTGACTTCTCTGGCAGCACCAGGGCTTGAGACTAAGAGCTACATGTGATAATAAATTGTGGAGTGGTTGTAGTATAAAACTATGACTTCAGATTTTGAGAACACAGACATCAGTTTAAATCAGTAGGGAGACTTGGCCCCATAGTGAATTTTGGACAGAGCAATATGGAGGCAAGGAATGAGTTTGTCTTTACTCATTAAATATTTAGTTCATATATTCAGTTAGTGAGATAGAATAAAATTAACTATGGAGACACTATCACAAAAGAAGTCAAAGTCTGCACTTTGAAGGTCTGCATCAGGACCCTTGGTAGCTCCCGAACCAAAATGAAGCTTATGTTTTTAGCTTGCCTTTTTTTTTTTTTTTTTTTTCTATATAGTACCAAGGTTTTTTTCCCTTCTTGCATTTTCCTCTCAGTGTGAATTTGCTTTGGAAATATTTTCTGCCCTGTCCAACTGGTATTTTAGGACCAACACAAATGGAGCCAACTGTTATGGGGGTTATGTTAGTGAAAAAATATCTTGAATTCTTACTCTTCTGAGCCTTACAAAAAATTGAATAGAATTTTAAAGCTCTGCTTAGAACTTTAGACATACAAAGTCTTTCCTAATCCTTTCCAAAATTGCTTCTTCCTGAGAAATTCATTCTTGCTGCATGTTTGTGGATTTTGAATGATATTGCGTACAATACTACTGAATCTTAGAATTACGTGTGGAAAATCCTTTCTCTAGTTTCTCACCTGGGTCTTCAAAACGTTTTACAGGCTTTCTGCTTTCAATGTGTACATAAATGTCTTTAAATAATTTTTGTTGTTGCTTGTTTAAATGCAGATATTTCCTTCTCTACTTCCTTCTGAAATTACATCTGCTGCAAATGATACAAAAATAACCAAACTAAGCTGCCTGCCCTTCCCTCCCCGTATTCCCTTTCCCAGCTCCATGGGGTTACAGTTCTGTGCAGGATTGCCTGTTTGGCTCCAGTGACAACTCAAACATGAGTACTTAACTGCACTAATTTACTTTTTGCTCTTCTGCTTCTCAGTAAAACACTGCTGACACATGGAACTACTTCATTTCAAGGATCTCACATGTTGTTTACATCCCAGTGGTATCATTCTTCAGCAAGGCTGGCTATTTTTGGCACTAGATCCAAAAGCACTAGTTATACTGAAAGCTGCTGCTGTATGAGGTTACTCTGAGGCTTAGAAATCTGTCCTGAAATTAAAATATAACTATTGTTTAGTTAGCAACTTCAGTCTTGCCAGCTCTTTTCATGAGGACATTTTAGCTTCACCTCAACTTCAACTACAATACATTGCCTTCAGGGTAGAATTTTGATTTGTTTCAATTTTGAATCTACAGTAAAAATCAGAAGCATGAAAGCACCCACAAAACCTAAGACTATTTTTAGATAAAAAAGCGTTAAAAACTTCTTTCCCTTTTACATATTTTAGCTAAATATTTGAGAAATACATTCTTTGAATACTTTAACAACTTCATGGCTCTCTGAATTTCAGACTAAATAATATAATCCCATGTTTTCTTTTAAATATGAAGTAGTATAAAATTGATCAGGTTGCATTAATTTCAGAGTTTTTCAGGTACATTTTCATTTTTCCATACTCTGTAATCCAACAATTTTAGCCTTCTTCTCACATTTTAAAAAATAAATATTGTATGATTTATAAAGATAGTAAGATCTAGCATAAGTGGATATATCACAGAAGAAAGTGAATGGTACTGTGAGTTGTACAAGCATACAGACACAACTTTAGCCAAATATTGGTGTGTGAATTAAAATCATGACAAGCTGTGATAACCCCACCCATTATGAAGGAGTTTGTTGCTCCTGGCTATAGTCCCAAATCTATTTCAGGCCAGACCAAAGCACCTGCTGTTCCATAGTGCAAATGTGCACTCCTGGTAGCATAACTCTCAGAGCATATAGCTGCACAGGAGCATTTGAAATAGGGCTGGATTGCAACGATAGGATCATGAAGTCTTATCCCTTGGGAAATGTGTTACGTAATCTTGTTCACAAAAATTTATTCATGTTTCCATACTGAGACCTTCTTAGTTTCTTGTGTCTGATACTTGCACCGAAAAACTACAGGATATACCTTTCTAATGCTTACAGATCTTAAGTTTTCACAACAAATATTTTTGTGAACATTTTATACTAATGCATTAACAGTCTTGCTGCTTTTTTGTCTTTTGGGTATTTACCCCTTTGCTATATCAACAGAGGGCATTTATTCCTCCTCTCAGACTTTATTTTGTTATGCTGAAAATAGAACTACTCATCTGGCTCCTTAGTTAACACAGATTTTTCATCCTGCCAGCCTTCCTCTAGTCCTCTTCTGAACACATTCCAGGTTGAATCAATTTTTCTTGGACATTGTAGACAAATGTTCTAGAGGAGTTCTTATTGGTGCCTGGTGCCACAACATGAACATTTCTTGGAAGTCTTTTATAACTGGGAATACCTTCTCCGAGACATTACTGCTGAACTTGGTTTGCCTTGATATCATAGTGTCTATCTCATCTCACACCAGTGGCTTGGAAATGGTTTCTGACAAAAAAAAAAACCCTCAGATTTTTCTTGTTCACCCATTTCTTCCAACTTCTGAGGCCTAGTTTTGTGGCAGAAACTCTTTCTAGTCCCTAAATGTATAACCTGGCACTTTATAATTCTGAATTTCATCCCATATCTATTATTCCGATCCTCCAGGCCACCGATTTCTTTCAATCCTCCTCTGTGTTGGTGATGTCTCCCAACTTCGTCTCTGCCACAGATTTAATTTAACTTTGACTTCTTGTGCTTTGGTCTGTAATAACATGACTGAGTAAGTCTGATTGCATGACTTGTCCTCTCCAATTCCCCAGCGACGCCTGCTAGCTCCACAGCCCAGCTCCTGGGACCCTGCTTGGCACCGAGCCCCTCTCCCACCGCCCAGCTCTTATGCTCATCTCCCCCTTCTCCCGTTTAATTAATAAATTTCCCATGTGGCTGCACAACAAATGCTTTAATGAAGTCCAGATAACTGATTTTTAGACAAGGGAAATATAGTAATCTTATCAAAGACAGATATTATCAGGTGAGTCTGGCATTTTTATGCCATTTTCCATTTATCTGTATTTTTTCTCTCATTTTTGTTCTAAATCTATTGTGAAAACTTTTTGAAGACACCTGAACCTGTAGTTGTCTTGACACTATTTCTCTTCTTTTTCCTAAATATAGCTACTCCTTTTTCTACTCCTTTCTTTCTTTTTCTTCTGATACTGTTACAGTATAGGACCAATTGAATAGAACTGAATAGGAAAGGTTTTAAACCAATACGTGTTTTCCTCTGTTGGGTCTCTCAGATTTGGGTTGGAGATTATCTGCTTCTCTTAATTGGAGCATATTGAAACAATAAGTTCTGCTCCCAGACTGGATGAAACAATATAATTTTCTAAATCGCTCTTCCTATCAGTTATACCCTGTAAGATTTCTGTTCCTATAACAGAAGTCCTCTGCCCCACCACTAGCACTGTGGTAGAAGAATTTGTGAGAAGCCTTTTGGGCTGTTGGGTTATATATAGATTATCTGAAATCTTGATGAAACCTCACTTCCAAAAAAATTCTTATTTAGCTTAAAAAGGCCAGTTCGAAAGCCTTGACATGTCTAAGTTTATTCCAACCCTTCCTGAAGTCGAAGAAATATTGTTCATTGGCTATTCTTTTTTTCTTGCCACTTATACATTTTCTATCTACTCCACATCTTTAGGGTTTGAGTTTAATATTTCCTCTCTGGGGTGCCAATTCCACATAACGTTGGGACTTCTGAACTCCTTCACATAATGTCCATTACATTTTCAGTCCTCTCAGTCCTACTAACTAGCCCCTGAACTTTGCATTTATTATTTCTAATGCAAAATTACAATGATAACCTGTTTTCAGTCCTGATTTATTTTTATAATTCAATACAAGTGAATGATAATTTCATGACAATGAATCATATGAGCATAGGTTTTGGGGTTTTTCAGTGGCTAGAAATTAATAAGTTCCTGGTGTACTTTATGAAGATGTGCCCCATTCAGCTGAATGAGAGAAAGCAATGGAGCTTATGCAGGTTTACAGGTACTTATGCTGGAGTGGAATCACATCAGCTGACACAATGGATTTTTTTCTAGCTTGCATTGTTGTCAGAATACCTGGATCACTTAAAAATAGAAGTAAACCCTGTTTAACAGAACACAAATATTGTGTCTCTCATCATGTAAGGCAAGTTTAAACTACCATTCACAACAAAGTGCAATAATTAATTTCTGAAACAAAAGCTTAATTAGTATTCTAATTTTAAAATCTGCTCATAGAATTCTGATACTGTGCTAGGACCTTTTCAGAGAAATATGGAGAGAAGCTTACGAACTAGAAAAACACCTTCTAATTGTCCCTCTTTGATGAAGGGGCTAATTTTTATTGGGTTTTGGGAAGTATTTCAGTCCTTAGGATATATATATGTATGTTTGAGATTGTTCTGTAGTTATATGCACCCATAGCCTCAACACCTTCATATAATTTCTTAAATTGAAGTAGTGATTTGAATTACCATTGTTTTATGCGCCTCATGATCCTCAAACACTGCAGTATCAATATCCTCAATTTAAGCCAATTTTAGATTTCCCCCAAGAATAATTATATTAGGACAGATATTTCTGATATAAAATTAAATTAAGTAAAATAACTGTTACATTGATATTCCCTGTGCTCAGGTATTTGCAGGGCAGGTGTGCACAAATAATGGGCTAAAACCCAGAAATCTTTATAAAATTCAGTGCAGTAGGCAAGAAATTACGCTGCAAGCCCTGCAGTGTGTATCCTAGCTGTGAGGCTGTGTTATCTATTTTTTACCTGTGTGGCTGTTGTGAAAAAAACTTGTGGAGCAGGGCTCCGGATGCTACTCGAACAATAGTTAAAGAAAAATTCAGCTCTAATCACAGCAAAAATAAAACTGAGGGGCCCAGGACACACATACATTGAGTGTTACAGTCCCAGCCACTAAAACTCCATAACTACGTTCCGGTTTGAATTTATAGTTACAAGGTGAGATTCATGGAGCTTTAGATAATGGCTGAAGCTGTAGGTTCCCTTTATGGTCAGTCTCTTTCAGAGGTAGAGAAGTGCTTTTGAAGGATATATCACTCCATCCTACTCATGATGCCCGTGTTAGAGGGAATGAATCTCCTTTTGGAAGCGTTAATCTCTCACCACTGATAACAGGAATGATATACAGAACTGCCTGAACACAGATGCTTAGAAGAAACAGGCTAGATAAGGCCACACCATCCTGGCACACACCCATAATTATCCAGCTTGAAGCATCTTTATACCTGTACATTTAAAGGTTTATAAAATAGGTACTCAGCATCCTTATTCAAACACTGTGTCTATATTTTTACACTGAAAATTTGTTAACCAAAACCAAAAATATTCACTGCATAGGAAACACAGCTAACAGAGGGCAGAATCCAGTTTCTCCTTTCACCAACGTATGAAATTTAAGCTAAAGAAGAAGGATCCTGCTTGTACATCCAACTTCATTGGGAGTAGGCAAATCTGCCCTCCAGTTTTTCCCCAAATGTTCTGTATCCTGGTAATCTGGGTATTTTTTGCATGAATGATGTGCAGTGGGCTTTTTTATCACATGAGAGTGTGACAGAAGCTGAAAGTGGCACTGCTACTTGGATGGCGCAATAGCTGGATGTGAACTCTAACTACCAGCAGAATATTATGCTAGATATTGGCATTAACAACTCCCCTTCTTCTGGGAATGCTTCTTGAATGAAAAAATTTGTCAAACTCTGGTTTCTTTATGAAGTAGAAGAGTCCCTTCTAGCAGCAATGGTGCCATCCCTGCTTCCCAAGAGTTGTGGCATCCATATGGCTGAACACTGCAGGTAGTCAGCTACGTTCAAAGAAATGTAGACACTTTAAGATGCTCTTTTTTTCCCCACTGGAAAGCAGTGGAAGGTTTCCTGCTGGGCCCATGTGCTTTTGGGATCACTCTTTTGGGGTGATGATTCAGTTCATGTGTTATACATGTCTTGGCTCCTAATCTGGGGCTTTTGCAGACACCCTAATAGCACCTAAATGTTTTGATGCATTTGTATCATGGTTAAACCCCAACCTACCCAGTGTCTAGATTTATGGAAGCAGATGAGTGAAAAAGATGCAAAAGGGCAGAAAAAATTGGGAACTAGATGTAACACTAAGACAAGCCTTTGAACAGTAAAAAAAACCCAACAAACAAACAAACAAACGAAAACCAACCACCCTCCCCAAAACCCTATGTATAAACAATAAGCACTAATGATTTACCTTAAAACCGCCACAGATCAACTGGAAAAAGGTGGATCTGCCACCCTTTTCAGAATGAAATGCAGATTATAGCAACTGCTGCTAGGGGAAAGTACAACTCAGTGTGAGTAGAAGAGTGAAAAACACATGAAGGTTATGCACATACCAGAATTCAAGAGTGACATGACATTCATACGGACTGCAAGAATATTTAGCATTATTGCAATTAATGGTGAAAAAGAATCACTGAGAGAGCATTAAATCTTGTGCTTCGAGGACAGCTTCTAATAAAAAATGGCCAAGAGGAAATTTAAGAGGGCAGTGCAAGTTACTCCAAGTATTTTCCTACGAGAACTCTACATCTTCCCCTGAAGCATCTGATGGTGGCCAGTGTCAGAGATCAGATGCTAGACTGGCAGGAGCTTCTGTCTGCTTTAGTCTGGCAATCCCTATAAAGACTGGTTTTTAAAAAGTTGGTGACAGTAGATGTCTATGTTCTTTTAATAGAGTATAAATTTAGCATCCTCCTTCTGAATTAAGCATTTAGGTGGCAGAGTTAATGTTATATCAATTCAAATGAAAGGCACTAGGAGAAAATAGAAGGGGAAAAGATTAATATTTGAGAATTAGAAAGTAATTTTCAGTAACAGAGGTGGACGGCTGGTTGAAAATCACATAAATTAAGACCTACAGAAAAAAAATTGCTCCTCACAGAGGAGTCATTAGGAGTGATATAATAATTTACATTTTACATAAGTGACATTCTCTTAATGTTTTTTTCCTTTTCCACTAAAGGTTAGATCCCTATAAGCACACGATTCGAACTGCTAGGACTTGGCAGTTCGATTGATATCAATTGATATTGATGAGGACTGCAGGCACTCAGCATCTCTCTGTAGGTGCTTTTTGTGTTGAACCTGGCCTTTGTTTTCACAGCCAGCAAAGCAACAGAAAAAAATTGCACTGGCTGCAGGGAAGCAGAATTCATTCCTGCCGGCCAGGCATAGCTTAGCAACAGGATTTATACTGTACGCATGCAGGGAGAATCTTTTGATTTATTTCAGGTAACAAAGATGCCTTTTTCCAGCCATCTCTGTATACATACAAATATTTGAAAAACACAAGCAAGAGAGAGCCCTGGCATCTTGAACACATATATCCTTCCAGACCCTTGCCTGACCCCAAAATTATGCTCTCCTGTCACTGACCCATCTAATCACCTTTGTGCTGCTTTCTCAGAAAAGGCCTGGGAAACCCCATCCGATTTGCAGTGTAATCGGAAGGTCAACATATTCTCATTTTCTTGGCCAATTCTTTCTTATGACCAAGTCTTAATGTCAAGTCACTCAAAAAAAGCTACATTTGATGTAGCTGTTATTTTCTGAATTTCAAACAGTGTTCAAAGTGTTGTGTAATTAACTAGTAGTCTTTATATGTGAGTCTAAGAGGAATTAGAACAATAATTTTTGCAGAATAACATAAGGAGTTTCTTTTTGTTTAACAGAAAAGAAGAAATATTGGCAACGTCTGATGATGGCACGTGGAATAACTCAAGGACTTCAGGTACAACACCCGGTTTAATTAGTTCTTCCTTACTGCACATGTTAATTAAAAATAGTGTAACAACCAACCTCATGGAAATTATTCAACCATGTTTTTGTTAACTCTTCAGACACAAACATCCCAGATATTGTTTATTCACAAGCAGAAGACAAAGACACCAAACAAACTAATGAAAATATAAAAGGGAAAAATGCAGAATACAACCAGGGTGATCACAAAGATGATGAAAAAGAATTAGAGTTGCTGGTAAGTGTTATACAATTATATCTACAGTATTAAATGATTTGAATCCATTTACGCTTCAAAGCTGGTGAAATGCCCCCTTTTAACAGAGCTGACTGATGTATTAATTTACAAATGTAAAGCCTTGGTCTGTACTTACGCTGAATCTCTAACTGATTCAACAATAGAAGGTGCTTTGATTTCGGTATAGTGCATCAACTTTTTCTGGTCTTAAATTAATGACTTCTCCCTTTTACTTCTTTACCAGAGGTTCTAAATGACAATTCTAAGGAATGAGAAGGGTAACATTTAAAAGAATCTCCCCTCCTAGTCTCTAGGATGGGAATATTTTTAAATATATGCTTTCTATTTGTAAATTTTTTATATTTTTGGTACTGTTTACTTCTGAGATTTTTGAAATTGTAACTATATGAGCATAGTAAGTATATATATATATTGATATTAGCAGATTTTTCTGTATCGGTATTTTACATTATATTTTTTTACAGTGAATTTCACACTCAGTGAACATTCAATCTATTTGGATTTGTGTGCATGCATGTGTGTGTGTGGTTTGCCTTGCATTTTTCAGTATGAAAGAAAAAATGGCAATAAATGAGACACATACAGCAATCTATTATTCCCAGTGTCTGTTCTCAGCTCATATCATTTGGGTGCACAGATTCATAATCATAGATTATAATAGCTATCACCTGTGAAAATGTGAATGCTGAATCAGACAAGAGAGGAAGATGGGAACCGTTCTTTTTTTTCTTGCTGATACAAAAATTCCTCTCATTTGAATATAAATTTTTCATGTCTTTTACTTTAAAAAGTTGAAAATTGTTGCCTATTGTGGACCTTTCACCGCCTGAAAGGCAATGTTTTGGGTTTTTTTTCCTTAATGGTGAAACATGCAAAGGAGGACCTCTGAAATCTCTTGTTGTTCTCAGTCCACCCTTTTACAAAAAAGAGGATCAAATATAACCATTTGTTTATCAATTGCCAGACTTGTCCGTACAATAAATGAAGGGGGAGCTATAATTTAGATGTTAATTTGCACTGCGCGCTCTTTAATGAATTAAACAATGAAGGCTTATAATACATGGAAATACAACCAAATCTTTGAAACACACAGGCATTGGCTCACAAGACAGCTGTGCAGTTGACAAGTAACATGAGCCTTATGTGAGAAGAAGGGGAAATCGTAAGATTTGCATATAATTATTGAGATCATGCAAATGTCAGTTATGAGGAGGGGAAAAAAACACAGGCATCTCACTGTTAAATCCTGACAGTTGGCATCACCGAAGAACTCAAATACACTTGAGCACTGGTTGGCAGAGGGTCATTAAAACAGAATTTGCAGAGACATTAGCTCCCTCACTTTTCTTTGAGTGACGTTTTACTATTAATAGTTTGCAGAGGCTTTGCAGAAAACATATTAATAAGAGAAACTGTAATGGGGGTATCTACAGCAAGTGCAAATGTATAAAGGGGTGCCCAAGAAGCTAGCCTCTAATTGATCAGCTAGTGCTATCAGTGTGACTCTGCTAAAGTGAGAAGAGAGTGCAATGACAAGCAGGCATAGCTGAATAATACAATATGATATTTGGGAGCTGGGAGGGAGAATGATTAGTTTCTGGCCTTTTACTTCGCTAATCTCATTTCCAACTCATGTCTTACCAGATTGTCTAAAAACAGTCTGGTTTGAAGCCTGTAAAATGGTCCCTGAGAGAAATGGAAGCACAGATAATCCTTACAGTATTTGTCAGGGTGAAATGTGTCTTTGTTTTACTGGACAATACTGTACATTACCGGACACTGATGTACTGTATCAATGCCCTCATTTGAGCACCAATCCTCCCCCCTCACCCCATGGCTTCCTCTCTCCAAGCCTAGAATCAAATGTACAGAGAACGAATTAGCCTGCCTTTAAGGGAATATGCTCTTCAGATTTAATTTGTATAAAATGCACTAGCAGCTTACTGAACTCATGAATAAAGAGAGAGGGTTCGGAGCACTATTTTATTTCCTGCTCCTTTCAGCACCACCATAAAGCTCATTACCTATGTTAAAAAATACATGCAATGCAAATTTTGCAAATGGTTTGGAACATGTTTCCATAAAAGCTTTGTTACTGAAAACAAAACTTTCCATAATGAAATCCTGCCTCCTTCATTTGGCATATTCTTGCAAAGCACTTTTTGATCATTCTTTTCTATTCTATTGTTTCAGTTAAATCAGCACTTCACAGGAGCTAGAGGTACCTCTTCCAGAGATGAAAAGAATTTATACACAACAGAACCAATTAATTTTCCAAGTGAAACTGAAAGATTGGTGAAAGAGCTAACCTGTATAGAAAGAAGCAGTGACTTGCGCCCTGCGCCAATCAGTTCCTCATCTGAAAACACTTCACATGCAATAGGAGAAGAATTAAAAGATAAAGTTAAGCATTCTGTAAGAGATTATAACAGTCAGCTACCAGGGAAGGAAGTCACTGCTGGCTCAGTAAACAGCTATGGGCACTCTTTGGAACATACTGGTACCAGTGAAAGCCTTTTATCGGCAAAACATTTTCCTATGACAAAGCAGAATGAGACTATCAATATTATGGCTACTGGCTCAAGCCGACAAGGAGAGAGGCACACAGATATTTCAAAAGGTGAAATAGATAGTGCCTCGCGAAGTAAGATGATGGAGAGATTATTCATCAGTGAGGATGCTGCTGGTACCTCAAAAGGGGCCTGTGAAATGAGACCAGAAACCATTTTACCAGAGCATGATGAATCTGTGCAATTAAATGCATGCATAGCAAGGACACTGGATGGCAATGCTAATCCAGCTCTGGGGCACCAGGCACCACAAACGTCTCACCAAACTGTGGATTCATTGTTGTCAGATGCTGACAAAAATGAAGGAAAAATCAGGATGATTGACAGCAAAGTTCAGGTACATTTAAGAGGAGGTTTATATGCTGGCACTTTTGCACATGCTGGTGTCTCAACAGATTCCACACAAAAAAAAGGAATTGGTGAAATGTCAGAAAAGAACTCTAACACTGATTTAGCAAAGGAGAAGAAAGTCATTGAAGTAGCAGACTTGGCATCAATTGGTGAGGAGGAAGCTTCCAAGCCTTTCAAGTCACACAGGAAACACAATGCCAAAGCCCTGAACCCAGTACCTCTGCCAGCTGAGAACAACAAGCAGGCACCCAGGGACACCAGGGTGGATGAAAGGCAACCTGAGGACACTCAGGAACACAGAGGATTCAGGAGGTTAAAAGGCAGAGAGAAGCCAGACAACGCACATAAAGGGACACCAATCGGAAGGGAAAGCGAAGCAAACTCCGCGGAGCAGAGGTGGCAAGAAACGGGGAGTGAGGTTTGGTGGAGAGTGAGGGGAAGCATGGAACCTCAGAGCATGACTTCCACAAAGGAGTTGTTTACCTGCCAGGAGGCAGAGAGTTGTGAAAAGTCTTCTGTCTCTGAGCAGGGTATTACAGAGGAAGCAGAGGCAGGTACAGCTTATATAATTAAAACAACATCAGAAAGTGCTCCAGAAAAAATGCCTGGCAGTGAAAAAGCAGTAATTGCTAAGCTACCTCGAGAGACTGCACTAAGTGACAGGCCCACAGAGGAAAAGGAAACAGCGTTTGATACACATGAAGGGAGAAATGATGGTTCACATTATGCTCTTTGTCAACTCAACACAGTGGGTGTATTATATGACACTGAATTTGAAAAGGAATCAGTTTTAGGTATTTATAATGCATGCGTACATGAAACACTGCAAGGAGAAATGAAGTCTGTATGTAATAGCAGGGAAAAATGTGCCAAAGCACAACCAGACAATATTCTACCTGTAGGAGAAGCAGTAAAGGCTTCTGCTACAGGAAAGAAAGAAGATTTGCAGCAGGGTTTATGTTCAGAAGTACCTAAAAGTCCCCTGAGCACCCAGAAGCATCTATACCGTGAGAAGGCAGAGGAGCTCTATCGGGAAGAAAGCCATGGTGATACACTTTCCTGTTTATATTCTAAAGCTGAAACAAAAATGCCACCTTCTGGTACAAACACTGTGCCTAGTTACCATTATAAAAGCTCTTCAGTGGCATCTTCAGAAGGGCCCACAGTGGAAGGAGGTATGGAGCACCTGTATAGACACTTCGAATCCAAAGTCATTGACAAGGTTGCTGCTGAGTCAGGGTACAATTTAAATCCAACAAATGAAATTACATGTATTAACAAAAACTTCTCTTCTGAAGTTGAAAAAGGAGAAGTACCTTCCACTTCAGACACAGCAATTTCTGGAGGAGGAAGAGGCAGGAGTACAGGTCAATGTTTCCATCAAGCAGAGCTCCAGCAAGAGAAGTCATGGAGGCCAGAGGCTTTAATTAGTAAGTCTACCAAAGAAAATGGAGGAACAGACTCTCCTTCTGACCATTTAATAACTGAGGGGAAAACACGAACCTGGCTTGATGACTCACAGAAAGAAAGCCTACATACTTCTGATTCTGCAGAGATTTCTAACCAGAAGAGTGAAGCACTCAAATTATCGAGTGAGTCTCTGGGTTTAAAACATATTGCTTTCAAAATATTTTATGTGTTCTTGTTTCTTCTATTTGCTGGAACCCTCTACCACTATGATTTGATAGTCTGTCTTGCCCTCTACCTGTTCTCCTTGTATTGGCTGTGCCATGAAGGAAGAAGAAACAAGGAGTCTATCAAGAAGCAATAACATTGACTGTCAACAGTGCTCAGGATCCATGGTCAATAATCTCCGATTCCACCAAAGCATTTTCACTGTTAAAGAGTTTATTCATTGTTAGAACCAAAGCAAGGTTTCTACAGCAGCATCTTTTATTAAGAGATTACATATGAAGTTGAGCCTTCATATAAGTAATTAAACTATGCAGGACCATTATGTTTGGGTCATTAAATACCTATATGAGTATGAGTTCTGAAGCACGTCAAGTTAAAATGAAGTGCAGCTGTAGCCTCTTAGCAGGATATGAAGAAGCAATCCTTCATGTCTCTGTAGTACTTAAACCCACCATTTACTTGCTTTAATTTCTTTTGCATTAAAGCTTCATATTTTTCTGGGAATTTTTTCCTAAGATTCTGTGTGGTACGTAACAACACAAGGAACAATATAAAACCTAAGTCAGTATTTTGGTGCTGACATTGCAGTTGATAGTCTGCTAGTGTAATTAGCCAATGCTCTAAGCAGTGCATCTGTTGAAAGTTTAATATATTTTTCCAAATTTTTATTTCATTATTTTGGCTTAGAGCTTCGGTGGTACCCCTGTTTGAAAAATGTAGGGCTTTGACTTCTGTAACATCATGTAACTTCCAGAGTGTGACTGTGTAGCAGAATAGATGCTCTGTTTCCACCCTGTAAAGATTGAAGGCCACAGCCACAGGCCTCATACTGATCACTCACGTGCACGAACGTTTTTAGGTTTTGTAAATCTGGACTGAATAACATGACAGAATTTCACTGAACTGTTATCCTGGGCAAAGCCTTTGAATGACATTTTTCGTCAGTATTGCTTGAGCATATCTACAAAGTATTAAATAAATTTTCCAAAGGAATGCCATGACTGTGTGCAGCATGTCTGAATTAGATTTGCAGCTTTTTTCCTATGGCTTGCGACCTAGAGCTAATCAAACACCAAGAGAAAACACTGGACACGACCCTGGTGTTCTGTGAGGCTGCTTTGTGTGGTTTGGGTGAGGCAGAAAAGGTTGGTATATGCCCTAAGGAGAGCCCAAATTGGTTCTGTGCAGCAGTTCTGTGGGGCAGACACACTGGCAGCTTTGCTGCTCCAACACCGTGGGTGTCTCACACAGGGACATGCCCAAATTTTGTCCAGAAGGAGAAGAATGGACAAGATATGATGCTCTTCAGCCATTTCCCAGAGGATGGTCACAGATGGCATCCCAGGTATAGGATATTAAAAGAAACATCAGGACTGCGTAATGTTGCTGAAACCATAGAATTAAAAAGAAAAAAGAGTTGTTTTGAAGCTCTGTTTGTTTCACTTTCCTTACTGCCACTGTGAAATATCATAGCTCTGAAAGTCCTGGCTGCAGTATATGACTGAAGCTATGTAAAAGCAAAATTATTTAATTGTTAGCTTGGCCCTGAAATAAATGTTTTAAAGTCCATGTAAAACTTATTCATATGTTTCAGGATGATAGGACACTCTGCTTCAGGAGGCACCTTGTCATTCCTGTTCTGCAGGGGGGTAAAAGTTTGAAACATTTTGGGAGTAGTGCATTCAGTGGGGTGAGCAAGTATGTGCATGATCTATTGCTGATATGTGTTTTGATGGCTGAATACCATGACAACTTTTGACAGCAATCCATGACTGAGTTATAGCAATGGACTAGAGGCATTAAGGAGAGACACGGAAGGCTGTGTCCAGATGTTCAAAGGTATATATGAGCAAAATATTCATTGAGATAAAGAAATTAATTCAATAGGCATTAGGAGATGAATCCAATAAAAAGCTTAGGCTTAGACTTAAAGCAGGATTGAAGTTAAATCAGTGTAAGTCCAAAGTAATGATTGCAGACCTTCCTTTACCTGGAGACAACAAATGCTAAAAGAACCCAGCCTTTTCATGATGTTTATATACACTTCTCCAAAAGGCACAACATTGCCTTACTTCTCATAGTTCACTCCCTGCAGTGTGACAAGTCCCTGGTCTAAGTGGATCACAATTTCAGCCTCACTGAGAGTACAGTGGAAGCTCTGAAATAGCATCTAATATATTGTGACAGAATCAAGGTCCTCAGATAGAGGGATAAAAAGTGAAGAAAGCATCTTGCACCTGTCCTGCTGAAAGTGTCATAATGCAGTCAAGTACCAGATTCCTCAAGTGAGAGAAGTCAAGGACATTGGACACATATCAATTTTATAGTTAAAACAACAATGGCAGAAATTAGAATCTTTAGATTCAGTTAAAAGCCTCTACAATCTAATTTACTATAGAGCTCTTTAAAGCAAAATTCATAAACTTCAGAGCAAGGACCAAAGTCCAGGTTCCTGACCTGTTACGTAAAAGCTCTACACACTAAGTCACAGGATCCAAGCCCATTTTTGAGTATATTCAGCTTTACCAAACCTGGGCATTTCATCCATCAGAATGTACTTTAACCATTGGAGGAGTATTATTGTGAGGAGGACTGTGGTCACCAGGGTTTGGCAGTGCCTCTGGGCATAGATGGGTTCCTAGTTTCTCAACTTACTTAAACTGAAAGTGGTTCTCTGCTTGAAACAATAGATTGTTTTCCATTTGAAACTAGAGACTCATTTGATAATCCCATCAGCAAGGGGTTTTCTTTTCCCAAACTTATAATGTCCATTTTTTAGAGAGGTCTTAATCTGACACAGTCTAAATCCCTAAGCCCCTGAGGTAGTTAACAAACTTTAAATGTCTTGGACACATGCCTTATTTTAAGCAGAGCTTAACAGTTCAGTCACCATGGAAGTGGAAAAGCCTGGTTGTGTTTTTTATTGAATTGTGGAGACACTGAGGAGTGTGCCTTTCAAGGACCCTTTTGCTCCTTCCCATGGAAGCATAGACATCCTTGAGTCATGGGAACCTTTGTGTGGTAGTTGTCTGTATGTAATCTGCAAGCTGAGGTTTGTTTTTTTTCTCATGCATTTCAACCCAAAATCTTTGGTTCATTGTCAAAGGCTCAGCTCAGCTGATTGGAGAGCAAGAAAAGGGGTCAGGGATGATTGATGGGCCCAGGACCATGGGTGGAGGAAAGTTCATGAATTGAATCAGTCTCTGGACAAAGGCAGAAAAATGTAACAGAGAGCTCAGGAGAGTCAATACGACCTGCAAATAGAATGCAAGGGATAAACAGACAGGATCTATTAATACAGACATTCAGTAAAAATTAGTGGGCTTTTACTGTGTGTCATAATATATTTAAACCAATTCCTAAATATCAGCTAACATTTAACTAAATTACTTCAATCTCTACAGAAAGTGTGCTTTAAACAGCTGTATTCCTGTATCCAACAGGTTAAACATCTGGGTTTGTCATTTTAACACGTACAGTCATTCAGAGTTGGAATTTAGGGTAAATATTTGAATGTTAGAATAAGCATATTTCTTCTAGACACAAGTGGAATACTGTTAGCATTTCTCAGATTTGGATTGGGATTTTATGGTCTATATTTAAAATATTTAATCAGCATATCGTAACTTATGATTGCAAAACAGGACTCTAGACTGATCTGTGAGCACAGGTGCCCGAACTTTAAAGTATGTATGTGCTTAAAACAACAAAGCTAGTAATTTTATCTTTTTTTATTTATCATTTGATAAGCTATCTTTTAAAAAACCTCTTACTTCTGTTTGTAGTGTGGAAGAAACACCTTTATAACATTGGCGAAATATTGAGTTTTAATTACTTAAGGGAATAAGTGGTGTGTTGTGCTCTTGCAATGATTCATATTTAGCTTCCCTACAAGGCCTCAGTAACATATTTCTAGTTAATACTTTAATTTCTAGTAGCTTCTAGTTATTTCTTCAAGCTGTGCAACAGAAAGAGGGTGTGATCCTACATGGCAGGGTAATCCTGTGGTCACAAGGAGTTCCACTTTGGTACAATATAGTGATTAAAAATAATATAATTGAAAAAGGCTTCCTTGCATTATTGCAAGGAATATGAGGTGTATCTACATTCCATACCATGGGAGGTATGTCCCATGGCTGTTATCCAAACTGCACATGTAACAAATAAATTAATTTTCATGTTGCGGCATGTCTAATCTGTTGAATTGGCTTAAATATAAATTCAGGGCAGAAGAGAGAGGAGCGAGAATTTCTGCATCCAGATACCTTGCCAGGAGATAGTCAGAACAAGCTACATCATTAATGACCTAAGTACTTGTTGTTGCTAATTGCTTGCTGGTTCTTATCCATCAGTGACTTTTGGCTCAACAGAGGATAGGCTCTGAAACAAGCTACAGCCTTTAAAGACCCAGTTAATATTGGAAATGAAAAAATAAAGAGGACAGAGTATGAACTAGATCCCTAAAGGAAGGTTAATATGATAATGTTCTGAGTCACTATACTAAATTTTATATGCCCAATGGTGTCTACATCCCTGAATAAAACACCTAAACTCTCTAGTCATTGAATATATGAATGAGAATCTAAATAGGCAATGTGTTAAATATGGAACTGCCAAAGTTTTCTAATAAAAAACCCTGATGGCAAAGTTAGGTCTTACACCTTTGCCCTTTCAGTGGGATTAGTTGCTTAATGCTGGGTGTCAGGGACATGCTTTTTTCAGGTCAGGTTCCATATTCTGCAGCCCTCTGGTGCACTGAGGTACCTAAACAGCTGCCTTCAGAGACAGGAAACTTTGCAGAAAACAAACCCAGAGTTTTGGATCTGGAGAAAGTTTAACCCCTTAAGCCATAGCTTGGAGGGATATTTGCATATAAACTGTTCCAAGAATAACTTGTGCATTTTATGCAAAATTCTATTTAGGTAATACAAAACTAATACCAAGACATTTATGTCTCCTCAGTGAGGTCTATTCCTTCCTTAGACTATAAAGTTACTTTTCCAGGCCTACATCAGTGCCTCATGAACCAGGAGTGGAGAATTGTTCTAGCCATGAACTGTGAATTTCTCTCTTAGACCTACAGAGAAGCTTAAATCCCAGCACAGTTCCACTTCAGGCAACCATGTCCTTTTGTGACTCCCAGCTGAGCTTTCTAAGACTTGCAGCTGTTCTGAGAACACTGTCTGCAAAGGAGACCATAGAGCTACATGGATAATGAGAGGACTCAGTGTGCTTTTCTGATCTAGGAGGCCTTGATGCTGCTGAGGATTCAGAATTCAGGTAGATGTCAGGGGATATTTTTTGACCAAAACTACACATGCCTGAGTGAGGACAGTATTAGTCAAAAACATGGGGAGGTTGAAGGGAACAGATAATTTCTGCATTCAGAGTAGGCATGAAGTTGGTGAGCTGAGATATTTAACAAGTGTGATATGCATGATTTGGTGGTACCTATGAGACGTGTGTGCATATGTGTATGGTGGCTCTAGGAAAAGGGAATGGAAAGGTGAGAACTAGATTTCGTAGAAGAATGGAAAAGAAATAGTAAACAGAACATTTAATTGGAAAGTCTCTGAACAGCTTTCTCTAGAGACATGGAAGTTTAATAAGTTCTGAGTAGGTTGGACAGATAACACAAATACGGTATTAGCTATATAAAGAATAAAAACTGAAATACATGCTAACTTCTTTTTGTAACTTATCAACTGCTGCTTAATGGAATTATAGTGGAGAATACCTTACCCTTGACCTTAATATTCAGTGATTCAAGATTAGAGCATTGCTCTGAGGACTAGAAACAAAAGCTCTTTCTCAGGACGTTATAACCCTCCGGGGGGGACAGCCTCAGGCTGGAGCCACAAATCTGCCTCATGGCCATTTTTGCAGGTCAGTCCCCAGTGACATGAAGCTCTGTGTGTCAGGAGAAAACAAGAGTACGTGTCCGCCTCTGCTTATAAGTGCAGAAATATAAAACTATCTGTAAATAGTTCATCTCCCACAATCCCTGTGTTGTCTGCTATAGTTCAGAGCCATGTAGGAGCTTCTTTGATTTTTTAATAGCATACATGGCTGCAGGAGGACATTTAGATTCCTAAGGACTACAGGGCATGAGCATGTCTTGCATATATGTGATGACAGGGAGATCATAGAACATGCAAACTCATATAAGCCACTAGATAAGCTGTATCTATGTGGAAATTTCTGATCCTCTCCACCAGTGATTTTTCTACAGCTGCCAACTGCTTGTGCTCCTGGCCCTACCTTCTCCAGTGGAGGACAGAAGGCAGCTCCATACTGCCAGTTTTCCAGTTTCTCTGAAGGGGAAATGAGAACTGCTGAGGAAAAGACAAAAAGTAGGGCCTCTTTAATTAGGGAGGAATACTTTCTGCTCTCAGGGCAACCAGGGACAATTAGGAGTGGCCTGAACTCTTTAAAGACAAAAACAATGACCAGCTTGGGTGAAAGTCCCAGTTAAGCTCCTCAGAAACTCCTTATTTATTCATACGAGCTACGTGTCTGTGTGTCCCTCTGTGCTATGAATAGGCCAAGATCCATGACTGATAAAGGACAAGGGTAGGAGGTCTCTTGTGTAGGTTTCATACCTCCTTAAATGATCTAGCCATGTTGAATGGCTTGGGGCAGTTAGGCACACTAAGAAATGCCTTGACCATCCTCAGAGTTAGACAAACCTATGCGAAATGTCTCAGCAGTCACAAGGGGTCTTGGCTTGTACCCATCCTTATTTCATGTTTTGGGAGACAGAAGTCAGGCTTTTATGAGAGCTTTATAAGATTAGGTGTGGAAGAGAAATACTGCTTGATAAACTACTGATTTATCCACAGAGAAGTGTTCGCCTAATAAAATAACCTTTTAAGTACTAACTAGAACAGTTTTATACAATTTTGTGATGTAATTGTAGTGTCGAATCCCATTATATAATGCAGCATTTTTTTAGAATTATTGCAGAATTACTAATAAAACTTCTAGAATAGAGGGAAGAATGGAAGATAAAAAGAGCTGGAAAAGAGAGGAAGAAAGCAAGAAAGCAACCAAGCAGGCATGTGCCTGCACTGTCCCATAGTAGACAAGAGATTCATAAATAGGAAAATTATCTTTTTCTAAGTTCAGGTTGAGCTTGTGGTCACCACATCCCTGTTCTCTAAGCCATGCTGCACTCCAGAAAAGGGCACAAACACAGACAAATCTTTTAATTTCCCCTCCTTATATATTAGTAGCAAAAAAATCATCATCAGTATTAGAAAGCCAATTAATAAAGGCTTTGTTCCTGGGGAAAAAGGCAATGCCTCTGTTAACCTTGCAGGTGAGGTGGGCAGGCTGCTGTAAATGCAGTGTTTGGATGGTGTGGCCGGGACGTGCTCACAGTCTGCTTTGCTGGGACTCGGCTCTGTGCGTTTCACATACACCCACTCATGTGGCCATTAGCAACCACTTCAGCTCCCTGTGTCCTTGCCTTCAATCTTATGCTAGTGTGCATGGTAAACTGCATGTACTGTAATTCACTGTGTTATTCATTACATGATATATAATTTGGTGTAAATAAATGTTTAAATAAGCTCTTATTACCTTGAAATTATCAAACATTGGAAGACATACAATGTAAGAAACTCAACACTATCCACTGCAGTTGTGACCTTTTAGACTAACTGATCTGAAGAGACTTACACCTGTAGCTGTACATCATCCTTTAACGTAGGCATATCAAGTGAGAAGCAAACATGGTGTTTTTTCAAAAGTGTGTTGTCTGATATTGCATAAGGCAATAGCATGACTTGCCATGTACTTTCCTTTTAATTCTGAAAAAGTCAAGAATTTATACATGCAATAAAAATTGATTATAAATTAGATTAATGACAACTGTAATCTCATTATTTATCTTTTTAATAAACCAATGCGGAACCGAGTTCAATTGCGTGGATACAAAGCTACATTTTTTGCTATGCACTGGATATCACAACTTTCATGTTTGTTTGTTCCATGTGATATTTAAGCCAGTCATATGGTTGTGGGCAAGTTTTCTTCACAGCCCACAGGTCTTGAAGCAATGGAGAGCTCAGGTGCCCATCATCTGGAAGTGCAGTCCAGAGCCCTGAATAAGGTTTCTGTGCTCACAATCCAATGCAATGGAAAATGAGCTGTTTCAGAGTGACATCTCAGAAACCCGCTGATGTAGACTCATCCCACTTTTGAACAGAAAGGTACTTGGTGAATTTAAATAAATTCAGAATTAGGTAGAAGCTGCAGTCAAGCTGTACACAGTGTGGCTGATGTGCCAATACTGTGGTGAGTCTTTTCCCCAGAGAGCTTTCTCCTCCGAACTCCAGTTTGGGGATGACTGAGCTGCTCCACCACTCCTCTGCACATCTGCATTTCCTTCTCTGGGGTCACTGAGAGAAAGCCACATCACTATATGCCAAGTCTCCTGATCAGGGCGACCAGAAGACCATAACTTGGGGCACTCTGTGGACCCTGCCTTACATGATTCACTGGATTATGACTTTGGCTTTACATTACTCAGATCCACTTGATAAACTATTGATTTGAGTGTTTGTTTTAAGCACTCAAGACCTTTATTGTATGTAGGCTAACATTATTTGACCTCAGTGTATGAGACAGTATTTTGAAAGAAAATTTAATGGTAATCTAAATTAAATTAGTAACAAAAACATGTATCTACCTTTCAATGCCTATCTTGTCTCTTTCTTGACCTTACTGCCTCTTGTCTGGCATCATAGCTATAATTAAGAGAACTTCCTTTTCAGATGCCCAGGCGGTGAAAGATGGCTGAGGATACAGTTAGAGGAAACCAAGAAGTTTTATTCACCTCCTAATGGAAGTTATAATGGTACAGATATTATAGCGTAAAATGCAGTTGCTGGTCCCTGGATGGAATGAAGTTGGCATACTCAAAACCTATTCCATGATGATTCCCCACACTACTGTCTGTAACCATAGCACCTGCTAAGGGGGATGGAACAGAGGATGGAGCAGAGTGGAGAGACTGTGGCCAGGCTCTGTTGGAATCCTTCCTGGCAGGGAGGTACTTTGCAGATGGTACTTAGCAGCTGAGAAGCTGTATAACGCCTGTCAACCAGGGGAGGTAGGAGATGTCTTGCTGTTGAGCCCACAACTGTAGCGAAATCACTCACCTCAAATTATATCCTAATTGTAATATTAACACACACCTCCATCTCAAAGTTACACACCTCCAAGGTATGACCACCCCTCACTGGGCATGTACTGTATATTCTTGACTGTATCTTTTACACCCATTGGTAAACAAAGAATTTAAAGTCACTCAAACTCCACCTAAGCATAAAGAAATAGTATAAAAGTAAGTTGAGAATAAGGGGAAAAGCTAGGGAAGGCTCCATTGCAACTGCTGAGATCAGTCAATGGGATGAACCTGTCTTCTTCCCTACAGAAGAGGAATCTATCCACATTAAATAATCTTACTGGGGCTTGTCCATGTATTGCTTTGAATGCATTTTTGCAGTCAGCTGCTATCACCAACAATCCTCAAAACTTAACCTATCACAATTTTATGTTAAAAAAAAGTGCTACTCTGTTAGTGTGAGTCCTTCATGGGCACTGACAGTTGCTGGCAGAGGGTAATATACTCAAATAAAGTGGGAAGACCTGCTGAGGGGTCCCCGCTATGCCATTGGTGTGTTTCCCTGGCTAAGTCAGTCAAACCATCCTCTGATCCAGCAGGACTGGTCAGTGAAGGGTCCCCCTAACAGAATGCTGGTACAAGGACAATCTGGTTGGGCACAAGGTTCTTGGCTTTCCTGACAGACAAATTAAATACTAAGGTTCAAGTAAACCTCCCCAAACTAAGGGTCCAGGAAATCTCCCCTTTTTGCATGTTACCCATTCTTTAATACCTATGTCCTTTAAAATGTTTGTATTCCACAAGAACTCCCATTCTATTTGATATTAAGAAAGACTGCATTTGTCTTTTTTTACTTCAGCTTAGTACAAAGGCCTATTAATGCAAAGATATGGCAGATAATTTACTTATATACAAATAAAACAATACTATTGTACAAATTACCATTACACTAGTGGTAAGCAAATCATGGTCCAAAGTGGACAGCTGCAAGATAAACTGGAGCTGGCAGTCAGGCAGATAGAGGTCTGCTCTGGTGAGTCTAGATAGAAACGACTACTAAAGCAGAGAATTCAAACTCCTGACCCTGGAACACCTATTGAATGGATTATCTTCTAAAGACACAGTCCTACAGTTGCTGAAATTTTCAGGGAGAACCTCTCTAACTGCAACATTAGAAATTGCAATCCCCCTTCAGAAACCCACCTTGCTGTGTTCACAATACTTTTCCTCCTGTCTGGCAACACAGACGAAGTTGTTTATTAATCACACTATAATGCCTCCTCCTGGCATGAAGTCTCCTACAGCTGTGCAGGGACACAGGTGTGTCTAATCAGTGCATTGCAGGCAAGTGGAGGCTTGGTCTGCTCATTCTCTGGGTCAGCACGAGGCTGCTCTCCTGATGGGCAGAGGTGGCTGAGCACACTGCCAAGTTTGATCAGTGAGCCCTCCCTGGGATGAACTACTCTGAACTACTGAGATGGGAAAGCAGTCTTTGGTTTGCACAAAGTATGGTGCAATGAGCCCCCATCTGCTTGGAGGAAAGGAAGAAATAGTTCATACATTAAGTAGGTAATGGTGAAGGAGCTGAAGAAGTGAAGGTGGGTGGATGGATAAAGTGAAGGCAAGCAAATTATTTCACAAATCTGAGTCTGAAATACATGAACTTTAGACAAATTCTTCACATAGTTTTGCATATAAAATCTTAATGATTTCATATAAATTAATAAAAATGTACAAAATTTAAATTTCATTGTGTCATTTTGCAATGCCACAAATGCAATTTCAAGAAATTGATGAAAATTTCACAGTGATGCTTAGAATTGATTCACACAAATTCATGGTGGAAAATCTTTGGAGTAAAAATCTGGGGATTGGACAGCAGTGATAAAAAAAAGAAAATCTTATTTAAAAACCACATGTCTAGGACACAGTCTGTGGAACAGGTTTGTACTACCTGAGGGTGACGGAAGGTCTAACTATTTGAGCTGTAGGAGGCTTTGGGTAATTTTGGCTACAGTTTTTGTTACATGCTACAGTGATAATACATTTTGTTATTTTTCCCGTGTTACCTGACCTTGCTTCCTTTGGGCATACACCTTCCTACTTTGCTTTATTTCCAAGAGAAGAACCCTGTTCAGCCAAGCTGGCCTTCTGCCTCTCCTGCTTGACTTCTGACATTTGGGAATTGCCTGCTTCTGTGCCCATAGGAGTAGATGTTTAAAAAGTGACCAGCACTGATGGACTTCAGCAAATGCAAACCCCTTTTCCCAGGGGACCGTACTTACGAATTCCCAGAGCAGCCTGAAGTCTGGTCTCTTCGTGTCCAGAAGCGGAAGTTTTGCTTCTTTTCCTTCTGTCAACAGAGTTTTTAAACTCAATTGCTTTGTGGCCACTGTGGCCATGAATCACTGCTTTGCTCATGAGACCCACTCTGTTTACAAGCAGCAGATCAAAGAACCGAGAGGAAAGCAAAAGACAGAACAGAGAAATAGCAGAAAGGAACCATGACAGTATAATCCCACTGTACCTGAGTGGACTTCCTAGCAGAAATCCCTACCTGGCTTGTAAGTACTACTTAGGCCAGCAATAGCTCTCCTGTTCAGGATCTATCCTCTTGCAGAGCCTGGAGGATACAACAAAGGTAGGCTGGATTTGGGTGACAAATCCTGAGGCAACTGGCTCTGTCCTTTATTGAGTGCAGGCACATCCGCTTGTTATTTGAGAGGCAGTTGTAGTCTGCACCCCCAGCCAGACCAGCAGGGATGAGAAATATTTAGGGTATAAAAGCAGTAAATTTTGCATTGGAGTGGAATTTGGTTCACTGCTTTGAAGCATCTATGTAAGCTGTTCATGCTTGGGACCACATTTAACTCAGTGCTTGAACATGTCTTGGCACAATAAGGTCCAAATATTCAAGTCTAAGAAGTAACAGCTGTGTTTTTGAAGGTGGGGATAGTGAAATCAATGAAAGATGCTTAAAACACCTCTGAACTGGGCTCTTAGATTTTAACTAAATATATGCAGTTTTCTTCCCCTTGCAAAACACTTTCAGAGAAACTACTATATAATTTTCATTCTAACAAGTAAAGAGATTTCAAGGTGGAAGGTTGTACTAGGGGCAGTGTGAAAGCTACAGACCAAACAGAGATAAATATCTCTAAAACTTTCTGACTGTTTCATCTGCAGGAAAGAGGGATTGCAGGCTGATGGCAGCTGACAGGAGCCGGAGTTCATGGATGTGCGATGTGACTGTCCCAGGAGCCAAAATATTCTCTGATATCTCTAGCAAAAAATTACCACCATTATTACAATCTCCTGCATAGCACAGATCATGGAACTTCAAATAAATGATACCAGGATAAGAGACAGTGTCTTTTAAAAACAGACCTACTCTTGATTTAAGGAGAGTGAATGAGAATGCATTTTATCCATTGATAGTCTGTTCCAGTGGTTAATTGTTCTCACTGTCAAAAATGCATGTCTTTGTTCTTTATTTGGATGTATGCTAATTTCAAACAGGTGTTTGCTTTTGATTGTGCAATTAAAACGCTGTAAAGAAATCTACAAGGCACTTCAGACAAACAGAAATTCTTAAAAACTTCTTTATTGTAAAACTTCACAATTGTATAATTACGATAAAACTGTTTTCCACTCTCCCTTTAGCTGGCTTGTAATGATTTTTCAAAGAATTTGGCACTTCAAAACTATAATTAGGATGTAAAGTTGTAAGACATTTTTATTTGTATAAAAAATATAGATTTTATTTTTAATTGGGGAAAATACTTTAAGGTAGTAGTTTATTACCAGCTTAACTGCTATAAGGCTACATTTTTTTCCAATCCAAATGGGACTACACTGTGTGAGATAAACCATTCTAAGACAGCCCCAAGTATAAAGCCAGTTTCAGAATCTCACTTCTCAAAGAATAAAAATGAAAACTGAAGTTATAACAATTAAGAGCCACGTGCTGTTGCTACCCTGAATAGAATCAGAGTACGTGCCTGATCCACCGTCACAGCCCACGATGCCCTTTCCCTATATCCATGATCTTACAGTACTTCTTTGCCCTGTGGGAGTGTGCTCTGCGAGTTCTGGGCAGCGCAGCTGCTGCCCGCTGGCACACACCACACACAGCCCTGGCACCAGCTCCAGAAAAGGCAGCAGCAGCAAAGGTCACTGCTGAAGGGCCAGAAGTAGGCGTGAAGATCAGCCGGGGTGGCTGTGATGGTGGTGGTGGTTCAGACTAGAGCCTGCAGATAGCTGGAGGTGCATGGGCTCATGTGATGGGAAACACATCTGGTGGCGGTGGCATGGCAGGGGAGGACAGCACTATGGCATCAGCCTCTGCCTTCCATAGGGGCAGCGGGGGAGATGAGGAAGTTTGATGTGCTGTTTGATGTCTTTATTATTATGACTTCTCTCACCAAAGCCCAGCCTCATGTCCTCAAGTCCATACCCTAGCATACCTCACTGTGTATTTCCTTTGTTTTTCACATGCATTATTAGCAATGAGAACTTGAAGCATCTCAGAAGACAGCAGAACTCTGAATGTATCAGAATCTGCCTCTCAGGGTCAGAAACAGCTCTGGACACATAAGATGCATAGTTTGGACTAAATGTAGTTTGTACTGCTCACTGTTGCAGTACGCCTCACCCAGCTAGGAATCCGCCTCCTGTCCCTCCAAGTCTCGTCACCCAATGGGCGGATGAGTCCGCCCAGAGGGACGGTCTGTAGGCAGATCCTTAATTGGAAAGCTTTGCCCCCCGTGTTGATACCAGCCCCTTTTTCTAGAAAGTTCTGTACAATTTGACATATGATTGGCTTGTTCAGGTTACACCCTCCCTTGCAGCTCTGCAATTGGTTGTCAGTTATCGAGTTCCTCCCCTTTGATCCTTCCCTATTGGGCCCTGTTGTAAACTCCTCCCCTTTTCCTTTCCTTAAAACCCTGTGTTCGTTTCCCTGTCCCTGGGATCATCTCCTTGCCTGGGATCGGACGATTAATGCTGTGGTCTATAACGGAGATCCCCTTCTCTCAGTCCTTTATCTCTGCCTGTTGCTACATAGCAACACACTGCAGCCACGACCCTTTGTTGGCTGAGGGCGAAAGGCTCCCACTGAGCCTGACACTGGGCTTGATCCAGCCACTCGATTGCCACACAGTGTCGCGTGCCAGGGCCATCGGGCGGCCGAGCGGTCAGCGCGACTGCTCACCTCTTTCCTTACTATTGCAAAAGAGGTAGCAGAGAGACGACCATCAGAATGGGAAACCGAAATCTACTTGAAGTGTTTCCTTAGTTTCTTAAACTTCTGTGGAAGCTTAGATCTGCTGCAGCACACGGTCTCCCAGCAAGCTGTTAAGTCAAGATGTGACTAAGCTGCCCAGTGGGAAGAAGTGATATGATAGGGGAGCTCACAAGTGAAATGTCAGGAAAGAGGCATAACATTCAGCACATTTGTGAATGTGCCTTGTGATTTGGGGTGCTCAACTGAAACAGAACATGGGCCAGATATTTTCAGTGAACACAGAGCTGCTTTTAGAAATCTTAGCTGAGATGTCTCTCATATGTTGGAGTCACGTCATAGTCAGCAGGGCACTGTGGGTCATGACGTAGCAGAGAACTTGCACCTGCAGTGTCTGCACAGAAGGATCCGCAGATGTGCTATTCTCTCACCTGTTTACATCAACAGCTTTTCTGAGATTTAAGATGTTGACTTGTATAAAATCAGAAACAAATAAGTTCATGTAGTGAATAGTAATTGCAAAATTCTTGAATTATTAGTTTGCACTGACATGACAGCATAAATTGAAGTTTGCATTGCTGTTTTAAAAGCAGTTTGATCTTAGATATCACGTTTGCTTCTAAGTCCAAAGTAAGTCAAGCTAAATGAGGATGAGATGTACAGACAGGTTTTTTTTAAATGTTAATTTTTCATTTATTGTTATTTTTATTTCACAAATTATTGTCACATCCTGCTGTGCTCCGAAAACCTGTTTTATAAAAGTGTTATCTTGTAATGGTGAGAGGTTTTCGTGAGTCACACTGCAGTGAGAAAACAATGCTATATTTGTCAGTCCAGCAGCACTAATGTAGCTATAGAATAGAGCTGTGTCCCAGGCACTGCATGAATCTTTAACAAGGCTATCAGTACTCCACTTAGATGCTATAGTTATGGTCACATTAGGAATAACAGCTAAACCAGCTAAATGTGGCTTCCAAATCATTATTGCTAATGCTTATGTACTAGATTTGGCAGAAATAACACGAATTGAATTTTAAATGTCCAATATGGTGAGGCTGAGTTGCCAGTGAAAAAAAAATTTGCTTTTGACCTTGTAAAGTGAACACATAAATTTCTTTTGTGAATTTATTCAAATTCTGAATTTAAAATAGCATATGTGCACCTAAAGCTGCCAACTATAAAAGTAAGAATGTAAGAGGAAACTAAGAATCGATGGTATTGTAAATGATGCACGTTTCTGAGGTCTCATATATTGCTTTCACAATCTTACAACCATTACCTCCAGTTCTTTTCAGTTCACCACACCAGAGAAGAGAGTTAGACAAAGTGAGTAAGTGAATTCTCCATCATTCTTTGCTTTACGTTATAGTGAGAATCAATAAATGCCTATTCAAAGGGACTGAGTTTAAGCCACTCATTAATCCTGCCTCACAGAGATTCTAAAATATTGTTTTCTTTTCTTTGTTGTCACCTGTAAGCATGCAAAATGCAGTTTATGGAAAGTGGGAATTATACAGAAAAGAGGTTGATGGTGAGTATTTATATGCAGAAAATTCAGAGTTCTTTGACAAAGTCCTCATATAATCTGGGGCTGGGCCACTTGTAGCACTTGTAGCTTGGAAATTTTTTTGCTCGGGGACCTGATTTATCTCTGTGCTCATTTTTTCCAAGGATTTGTGTTACTTCACAGAAAAAAAAGTGCATACTTGAATGTAGATAGCATTTAACAACATTTTTGAAATAATAAATTTTGAATATAGACAAAGGAATGCTCAATGCATCAGACCAAATTCAATAAACTGGTTCAGAACAGCTAAGAATGACTTTATTCATGTATCCAAATATTTTTTCCATCTATAGCTGCCTTTTCAGTAAAGAAGGAATTAAACACTAAAATCCTCTAAACATCAAAGCATTGAGCAACTGTGGCGACTCTCATCACCTGTAACCTTGTGAAACACATTGCAATTCATTTACGTTTTCCCACCCAGGCTTTCAGTACTGGGACTCACAGCAGTAGGTGTTCCAGCTGTTTGAACAGTACTGTACAGACTGGCTATCAGGAAGGTCTGCTTCTGTTTGATTTGGTGTTTGTTTTGGCAAAAAAACCCCTAGAGTTAATGTTTGGTACTCTAAAACAACTCTAAAACTTGCTTGGGAGTTGACCACTCAAGGTATGTACAAACAGATAGAGATCTGTGCTGGAATACAGCTCTGGGTTGGAACAGGGAAACAAAATGTGCCTGAGCTAATAACCTACCTTGGAATACGAATTGATTTTACAAACTTGATTTGGTTTGCACCCATCTACTCAGATGTAAAATCAATTGTCACTCATACCAGGGTCTATCTGGAACGCCAGAGAAGTAGATAATTTGCTAACTGAACTCAACCTACTGCACAGAAAGATACTCCATTATGAAGAGAGGAGGGAAACAGGCAGCTGGGACTGTGGGCAGAAGACAACCTGCCTTTCCAGCAGCAATTTGCTCTAAAACCAGCTGTCAGCATGCACCCCTACAACCTCATATGAAGTGAAGGGTTTAGTGCAATATAACATTATAAACCAATCATTTAAAAATAAATGCATAAAAGGTCTTAATGAAAAAGTATTTTAATTTCCTTGAAATTTTTTTTTTTAAAACCTTCAGGATTCCAGCTTTCCTAGAGAGAAAATTTACAGGAGTAGCCATATTTTACATTTTATTTTTGTGGTAAGTTGGTGAATTTGTAGGAAAGTCAAGTCACATACCCTACATGAGTGATAGAGAAGTATGTATAGAGCTTCTTGTCTCGATAATTCATTGCAGTACCAATCCTATTCTGTAATGTTAATGGGATACTGTACAAGACTACAGTGTATAGGAAACAGCTCTTAAATACATTCATCTCCTTTCCATCACAACCACAAGAAGAGAAAGACAATAGAAGGATGGATTTTATGTCTATTCCGTTACGTTTTGTGCACAAAGGGAATACAAATATATTGTTAGTCTTGCTCTTTATTAGTTGCCTCACTAGCTATTGACTCAAGTCCAAGTGGGATATTTTCAAAAGCATTAATAACCTCTTTGTGTTCTAGGTCAGTCTTCCTCAGTCTTTTAAGGATGATAATTCCTTATTTCCAGTCAATATTACAACCACCCCTGCACTTATTGTAGAGTAAGAGTAAAAAATGTTTATACATGGTAATACAATGAGCTGTTTTAATCCAGTGCGTGTTGAAAGAATGGTTCTATCTATGACTGAAAATCAACCTTGAATGGCATGTCTGGGGCCTCCATACCCTGAGTGTCTCCATGTGGGATGTGACCTATCAATGCCCTAGGAGGTACCCATCTTCTCTATCCATACAAGAGACCAAGACAGATTGCATGCATCCAGCTTTTGCCCCAGTTGAGAAAAAAAAAAAAAAGGAGATTTGCACCCAGGCTGGAGAACCAGAAAGTGCTACACAGTCAGCATTTTGGTTTTAGTCAGAAAACACTGGGGACTGAAATAGCAAGGAAGAGTCAGTTGTGGTGGTTGGGAGGAGAGGATCTCACATATCTCAGGTACCTTGATGGTTTTGACATCCTGAGAGTTATTCTGGGACTACTGTTCTTTGACATAGGTTCTACTTATACTTTAAACTCTTTGCAGACCCACTGATTTTGCAGTCACAAGCTATCATAGCATGATGACACAGCACTGCTGCAGGCAGATGTGGCTGCAGGCTGAGGAGGTGTCTGGTGTCCAGTTCTGTATTTCTGTTCTTACTCACACAGCCCAGCAGTCATTTTAGAAACAACGCATCCATGCAGGCCTTGTCACAACTGCAGTGCCTCATTTCTTCACCCCTCAGGCTTCAACTGGTCTTTCGATTTTGTGGAACCTTCAAAATTTTCATCTTCCAGTCCAATACTTCTGGCACCAATTCACTGCATTCACCTTGGCAAACTAATAATCTGTCTCTGCACTTGAATCCTTCTCTCCTTGAAGGCATTATAGGGCAGTTTAGCCATTTGCCAGTCTTTTAAAAGCACAGTATCACGAATTCCACACAAAAGCATATTGGAGAAGTAATGGCTTGCCATATCTGAAATGATGGGCAACCAGTACTTGAAGTTGTATTAAAACTTAGATAAAATAGCTGAAGAGATTACAGGCACTGTGTTGTCTGTCCAAGACAGGTGCAAGCTTTACTTGTTTTGTTCATGTTTCTGTACTTTCTCTGGCTCCCACAGAGCTAGGAAGCATCTGACAAAACCTACCAGGCTGGGGAAACTGCTGGGCCTGAGATGGTTTGTGTGACCTAATAGTACTGGGCCCATCTTAAAAGTGTCCTGACAGGGCAAGTAAAAAGTACTGTGGAGTATGAGAAAATTAGTGGAGCAACATGGAATCAGTTCAGATCCTAAGTGTCCAGAGCAAATAAATGTGGTAGGAGCCAGCTTGATCCCAGGGGGATCAGCTGAGTGTTACTGTGACGTTTGTGAGTGTTTCCAGGTCTGAAGCTGCCTTGCAGGTTTGCATGAGCTCATTCTTCATGGGGCCACCTAGACTTTTTTATTCCATCTCCAAGCCATACGGAGAGTAGTCAAAACCTTCCCAAAGCCACAGGCCAAGGTTGGGAAGGGACACTTTTCCACTCCTGCTGGACCTCAACTATCACCTGCATCTGGGGCATGGAAGATCCACAGCCAAATTCTATCATCATGGATAAAAGTACTTCAAAACAATTTAAAAAAACATAATTTATTAAGTTCTCTCTTATCTTTTATATCCTGATCAGTCCAAAGTACTTCAGGTATGGCTGCACGGTCTGTTTGTCTCAGTCTTGTGTTTTCCAGTTTTAGGTGGTGTGTGTGTGACAGAGAACACAATTTAATGTTTCTTTAGACTTTCCCCTGTGTAAACATAGGTGCTTCCTCTGCAGGAAGGTGACTTGCTCTGACCTTTGAAAAGGCTCCTTATCATTCATCTTTGGCTGCTTGGGATTTGCCTTTATTTACCCCCTTTATTTTCAGGGTTTAGAAACTGCAGTAAGTGTTCCTTGTTGTGGCCACTCAGGCAGCAACCTCAGACTCTGCAAGACTCTGAAGACAGGTTTGTAGGACTGTGCTCATGGTGTGTTTAAGTGGTCTTGGATTGTCTCACACAGGTTTCACCCGTTTCAGGAACATTTCACCCAGGAATCCAAGTACTTGAAACATGGTCTTTAAATTGGATATACAGCTCATGGGGTGTGGCTTTGAAGGTAATTCCAGTTTTTATCAAGTCAGATGTTTAGTTTAGCACTGTGTTGCTCTCTGTAAGTGAAACTTAATATAGTACTGTGTAAAACAAATTCAGATATGGTGGAAAAGTACATCACTGTTCCCAAGATAAGGAGAAATACAGTTTCAAGTGCAATATTTGTACTCAGACCTATTTTCTGCCTTTGAAACAGCAGTGGGTCAAAAGACAGATAAAATTTCTTGAAGTGGATAACTCACAGATCCTTTATGGTTGTTATTTTCTGTGTGGAAACACCATCTGAAGTTCATGACAAAATGTTACATTATTTCAGTAGGTTTGCATGAAAATTTTGCTGCTTTAGACTGAATAAAAATACTGAAATTATTCCTTATTGAATTTCTTGATCACTGTACTTAATGAAGTAAGCTAGTACTTAATGAAGAATGGTGTACCGAAAAATAAAATAGAATTGTATGTTATAGAAAACTGCTTGTCTGAATCCAGTTTGCAACTACACAGTATATTATTCCATCAGTGTTTAAGTAGTTGCCAAGACACATTTTAGATAACATCATCCAAGCTGGAGTTTGCATTATGTCTCTAGAGTATTTTAGAAAAGGAAAATAAAAGTAGATGTATGGCGCTGGTTTTGGGTTTTTTCCTATTTTGTAGGCTTCTTCACATTAGATGATTGTATTAATTGGGCTAGTAGGAGCTTTACCATGACATATTTTCTGTGTCCAAATGGCCTTCAGAATATATGAAGTCATAATGCAACAAAATAAAAACTGTACCACAAAATGTAAATGCAGTATGTACAGGTGAAACAGTAATATACATGAATAGAGGGGACGTGAAAATTGCCACAAAATATGATAAACCCACTTTCAAGGAAAGACCTACAAGTGGTTATTTTCTTAGTGAGTTATGGAGGTTTCTGCATGAGGGAGGAAATCATGTCTAATGGCTGCTCATTACACATCCTGTTTATCCATAGACCATCTTTAGAAAACTATATATTTCCACTAGAGAAAAAAAAAAAAAAAGACTACCAGAAAATTCCCAGAACTTCAATTGCTTTGATTGTATGAGTTCTTTTCACTAACATGAAGGTTTGTCAATGCAAAAGTAAGAAAACCAATCAACAACAAAAAATCCTTAAACTCCAACTTCTTTTCATGTTTAAGAGATAAATAGAGTGAAAGTATGCTGATTTTAAGCACAAAAGCAACATGTCTGCATAATGTCTGCAAGCTTTTCCAGCATCATGTGCTCACAACTTCAAAGACAGGCATTTATGGCAGTAAGACCAGGGTATGAATCTACAGTATCATTACATGGGCAAAACTGAAATAAACATCTACTTTATGTCTACTAAGAGCCATTTTCCAATCAGTAAAAGCCAATGAATGGTTAGATCTACTATTACTATGGAACTGAAGAACAAGATAAAGGTAAAGAAGTTCCTCAGAAGAGTGGGAGGCCATTGAAACTTCTCCCAGCTGTCCTCGAACTCTGCTTAGTAAAGGCTGCTAAATATCAGTAACACAAATGTTCAGCTCACAAACAAGGAGATGCTGTGAGACCCTCCATTAACCCACCCTCATCTGATTAACACCTAGCATCTGAAATTATTCTCCCCTGATAAGTGTAGCGGAAATATTTTAAACAAAACCCAGGAAATCTTGATTTTTTTTTTCTATACGTTTCTATTCCATGGCATTTTTGTGCCCTGAAAACTTTTAAATGAAACAACTGTTACTCATATTCATACTGCTTTAATGGAATAGAAATGGAATATCAAGAGATGAAGTAGAATTTTTGGACACTTTAGGGTAAGAAAATATTCAATAAACAGTGAGATTTTTTTTGGAAACACAGTTTTAAATACTGCTGATGTTCCATATTTCATTGTTCTAAGCATTCTAAAAAATGTCAGGGTACCTTTTTAATACATGTTGGGGCAATTTTTCCACAACTACGTTTTCCCTTTTACTAATAGTATCAGTAAAATTAGTATTTTCAAACAATTTCCACTGCATTAATATGTCGTTTTCCCTCAGTGTGTGTTCTGAAAAAAAAAATTTGGTAGTTTGATAATGTTTTTTGAGCTTGAAACACAGAGAAAACTTTCATAATAAATCTCACATCATACCCTCAGCAGACAGGATACAGTTTGGGCTGGCTTGCTGCGCTCCTAATGGAGGGAAGTGCTGTCTCTGTGCAGTCCCTCTTCTCACATATCTGTCTTAAAAATAACATCAATAAAGATGTGATATGCCAGTAACACTCATTAGGGTAGACCTGAAGCAATTCAGACTGTGGATTAAATTTCTAGATATTGAAAATTAATCTAAAATTCTGACACTAAGTAACACTCGCATTAGCATCATAATATTTGTATCTGAAATATCCCAGCTAGAAGTGATGTGATTCACTGGCTGATACCCATCCTGATGGACAACACATGCGACTTTCTGGTCAGTGAAACAGGTAACTCAGTTTCAGGAAATGTGTCTGATTTGCCTACATTTCACATTTTTCAGGCATGGAAAGCCAAAATCTTGATGAAGAAATTAATTCCTAAGTTAAAAAAAAAAAGAAAAAAGAAATTAAAAAAAAAAAAGAACATGCATGCTTTCTTCATGCCACTTTATATGAGCAGTCTGGCACATTTTTTTATATTTTAGTGACATGCTACAATACAGCCTGTACTACAGGGAAAGTAACAGCCTTTTTCATATATAATCGATACTGTACCAACCCAGTTCAAAGACAAGTCAGACTAACAATACTTTGAGATGGCTGGCACATTATGCATTCTGGAAATTCTAATTTTATGTAAATTTGGAAAATGTATGCATGTGCCAGAGTTTCTCTTTGTTCATGCACTGTTTTAGCATGTGTAAGTAGGAGAGGCTGCCATACAACACGGGTTGCAAAACAGCAGATGGGGGTGATTTAGTCTCTGAGGATCTCTAATTTCCCCTGAAAAAGTACTCAGGTTTGTTATTTTATTACTATGGGGAAATATATATTTTAAAATATATTAACAATTAGTGCTTGTCTGGTTGGAAAATATCTCAGAATACCTTTAAGAAATAGTTCTCTCTGTGGACACTAATTCCTCTGTAGGAGTCCACTGTGAAAATGGATTAAGCTAAACTGGAATAAACCCCCGAAGTCTTAGTGTTGCAGAGCATCTACAGAGAGACTTAGAGCATAGCAGTTATTGTGCTTGAAATTCATGCCCTGACATATTTTTTTGTAACTTCCCCATACAGACAGACCCACATTTTATTGCCTCCAGATGCAGTTACGAAATGATACTATTTCTTTCTGCATTTGCTGATAAAATTCTACACTGAAGACTGATTAGGGGTGACTAAACTTTGCAGTCAGAGGTTGAATACTGCATCCCTGAAATACTCATTTTATGCAGATTTAAAAAATAAATACATTTACAATGGTTTCCTCTTTGTTCTGCCACTGTTCTGGCATGTCAGATTAGTGGTAGATGCCACACAGCAGGAGCTAGGAAATTCTGTCTGAAAAAGAGATGAGGTTTAGAGTAATTTTAGTTGCTGTCAAGACCAGAGTTCCCAAGTAAAGGGACACGTTTAATACTGTTGTAATCAGGATATTTTAAACATTTAAAGAGTTCATGTTTGTGTTGTCAGATTATTTGGTTGAGTTTCATACCCAAGCAACTGTGTGCGTGTGGTGAGGGTGTAGGAAGAAAAGAAGGTTGTATTTGCTGTGCTCTTTTGCATTACTTCAATCTCAAAAAAATTGTGACTAACACAATTTTTGATGTGTGATATTCCTAAAATGCTCATTTTGGTTATTACCTTTCACATACAAAATGCAAAGGTGGCTGTAGGTCTTGTTGGCAGTAGGATGAACCACCACTTGCCTGAGTTTGTGCAAAAGTTCCCACTGATTTCAGCTGTACAGAATCAGAATATTTATGACAAATTTATGGTGTTTGGGAAAAGTGTGCCTAGATTACAGTGTCTACAAACTTTGATTTTTCTAGAAAGCCAAGATATATTTGCCTGTAGAAATACTATATTCAATTGAAAATCCATGATCTGCCTCTATTCAACTTGGATCTTCTGAACATATTATTAAGTAAGAAGAATATGTTGAATTTCTTTGGAAAATACTTGTTGTAGTGAAAAGAAATACTGAAATATTGTCCGCAAAGCAGTCGCAAAATTTTCTGTGGTGATGAACCTTTAGTGATTAACAGGCTGGCTTGGTTTCCAGAGTTGCTCCACTAAGCATTTATTGGACTTTCGAGTTTGAATCTATGTGTTTGCTTGAATGCTTTTTAGCTCCTTTTGCTTAGGTCAGCCATATAGGATTGTTTTTTACCTTGGCCTCTGGCTATATCTAGGCCTAGAATGTCTACAAGGTGCATCTTCAAAATGAAATGAAACCCAAATAGCCAAGTGGCTGAGGCCCCAGGAACAGGCCTGCTAAATTTCCCTGGTGAGAAAAGCATTTTTTTCCTCAAAATAATCCTTTCACGGAGGCTTAAAAATAAATTTCAAGGAAATTTATGTTACTTTGCAGACCTCTAGGAACACACATATGGAGTCAGCTACCACATCTCAGACAAGCCACCACATTTCGAGAGAGAGTATTATACTTAGCAGCTATGGAAGCATGTGGGACCATTTTCATCTTTCTTTTTATGTGCAGATGTGTATAGCAGGATCCTGATCTTGGATCTTATGTTCTGATGGATGCAAGGACCCAACTACCCTTATTGTGTCCAGCTACGAAGAAATAAGTAGCATACTTCGGATTAGAGAGAAAGAGAGAGACCTATTCAGTGGGCTGGGGTATGGAAGTGTTTTCCTTTTTAGTTTTCATTGGTGAGGATTCTATTTTATCCTATCTGTTGCTTTGAAATCTGAAGCTTGCTGTTGTTGGCATTTGAACCTAATGTCAAAATGCTTTTGCTGCCTTACTTGTGAAGTAGACAACCTGTGTTGAATGTCCTTGAAATAGTAATTTTCGTAGGCTCTAACCCTTTTCATGCATAGCAGTCTGTGTTCAGAGGCATAGATAAACCAAATATTTTAACATTCCCTAGCATACACTCTCACCTTTGAAGAGAGAGTCGCAAGTATCAGCTTTAAATTATCAGCAGGAGAAAAAAAGAGTAATCTGACTGCCCTTTCACGGTCCAACAGTCCTGGACCCTAAAACAAAGAGGTGCAGAATCTTTACTTGTCCAGAAGCAGCACCAACAACTCTTACATCTGACTTAAAAGGAAATGCAAAATCGATCTCATAACTGCTTCACTAAATACATCTTCTGTGACACTTACAATGTTAGTTTTACATAGTCAGTGAATTATATTTTCATATTTTCACAATTGATATGGGCTTGGATGGAGTTTTGGTCCAAACCTAGTAAGTTTACCAGTGTGTAACTTTGCTGTGTAGCTCTGCATAGCTAAATATTTTCAACAAGTTCAGTGAAGTTGTGGTTCACATAAATTCAGAAACAAGCATGATCCAAAGAAATCCTGTAGAACATCTGACTCTCCAGAATAGGCAGATTATATTAAAGTCTACAATATATCCTAGAACACAGATACCATCTAAGAAGCTGGTATAGTGGCATGACTGAAGCAATGTAAGTATATATAAATAGTCTTCCTATTTTTATAAATATTAGTTCTTCTCAAATTAGTAAGAAATGTTTCCATAGCGGAACAGTGGATAAAAAAATAAATATAATTTTATCTCACCACTTACACATATTTGCATTTTGTATTAGTCATACATTCATTTTCCTTTGCTTTTTTTTTTTCCCCCTGCCTGATGTATTACAGTTACATCCTAACACCGACTTCTTTCAGGCTATTTCCACAGCTCACCTCTTTTTTTGATCCACTTATGAAGGGTGTATCCTTCACTAACAAAACTTGTTTAGTCTGTGATATTTCATCTCTGGTAGCAATGTCCAGCCTCAAGGATTCAGATGATCACTGCATGCCCTATTGATGTAGTAAGAGATGTATGCATTTAAAATTGTAGTGTATATTAGGGTTCAGCTGAGGTTTTGGGCTGTTTGCACATGTGAAAACTCGGATCCTAAGGAGATGGACCGTGCGAGAGATTTTGCACCCAGAACCAAAAGATGCTGTATTTAAGCTCTGCTTGTCTTCTCAGATGAAAATTGCGAAGAGTGGGTGACAGGGGTGTGTGGGTGTAATTGTATAATTAGGCACATGCTGCTGTATTTTAGCACATACTGTCCCCTGCTGGGAGTAATCATATTACTGGTAAAAGTGAAGTTGTGTGTTCATCCATCCACTCAGAAAGGTAGGCTGGCAAGGCCTCCTTTGTCTTTCCCTTTCAGACAAATGCATGGTTTTCCTGGCCCTTCCCTTGATCACCACCATGCCAAGAATGTAAGCATTTCCATTTGCTGAGGATTTCATTCCATCAGGTGGTATTGCTGTACGCAGGATGCAGCCGAAGGCACTGCAGAGGCTCCCGCAGGAGGGGAATGGATAGCTTCACCTTTCCATGGGATGGGCTGCCGTGTGCCCACCAGCATGTCTGATATTCATATTGGTTGCCCCAGGGAAAAGCCTCTCATACAGTGTTGGTGACTGCCTGCTGGTGCCCCACACAAACCTCACAGAGCTTCGCAACCATTTTACTTTTTGAGAAGATGTCAAATGGAAAGGAGCCTTCTCTGCAACTCCCTGTTCTACTGCAAAAATGAGAGATGAACACTTACATTCCCCTTCTCTCCCCAGAGATCAAGACTTTCCTTCCCCACTACCATGGGGTCAGTGGAAATCAAAGGTCTGGGGCAGAAGGGCAGCCTGGCTGCCATGGCCTGGGGTCTGACAAACGTAACAGGTCTTCTGGCCTGACCATAACTCACCCCCATCCCTGCTCTTGCCCGTCTCCAGGTCGCTGGAACTCCCTAGCCAATGGCATGCAAGGTTATTTCAGTGCCCATGCCCCCAGCAACTGCACACCAATGCAGTCCTCTGGTGAACGGCAAGATAGTTAATACAGAGAGAGGTTTTGTTTGCTAAAAGATGTAATGGGTTTTTTGGTTGTGTCTGCTTATTCAGTTTAAAATGGTTCTTTTGATTAAGCTATGCTAGACTTCATGAATTAGTTTATAGTCCTCAATTTCCTCTAAAATCCTCTAAACTTGTTAGCTCTGTGCACATGAGGCATATTCTTGTCATTCATTTCTGCCTGGCAGCATATGAAGTTTCAGGGACTGCAGCTCCATAGATCCTTCATCAACAGATTTTCTATTTTGCAGACTGAATTTCTGAAAATCAAGGTGGCGTTTTCTATCAAACTTAGCAATGCTTAGCGATACGATAACCGTCTGGTGAAGGTCTTAAATTATGTACATCTTGACAATTATGCAGTCTGTATGTGACTTTCAGAAACCAAGAACAATTTTTGTTAGCTGTGTTTTATGTTGGTGTCCCTCTGTTTGTCAATTACCATTTTCTTTTATCTTCCTCAGCAGCTGTTTGTCTTCCCTTTTAGAGGGTAGACTGTATCACAGATTCAATGTGTTACCAAATACTTGTTTTTCTTAGAACCTCAGAACGGAGTGATTTGGATAAGAAAATTTTTCACTATGAGCCACTGTTCATATTCTTTTTCAACACACTGTATAGATAATATTAATAAAGCTATAAAATACTATGTGATTAGGAGTCCCTAGCATTATTTTTCCCTTGTTTAAAAATATAGTAACAAATCAGAAATCCAAATTTTCCATTGCACATGGATATTGGCCTACAATGTCAGCCATGGGACATGCTGGCACATCATATGAACCTTACATAAGTTCATTATTAGAGGATGCACATGCTTATTTTACTGTAAATTGGTAACTTTAATAATATAGACCAAAAAAATGAGAATTGTAGGAGAGAAAATAGTCTAATTCAGAATAAACTTCTGGGACATTTTTATTCAAGTCAGTTTCTTTCTTTTTTCTTAATACCTCATCTCAAAGATCTCTTTATCCTTCCCTTTAAAGACAGTTAGTGTCAAGTTAAAACAAACAAGAGAATAAAAAATAAAAGGAAAATGAAAATAGGGGGAAAATGCAAGTTGCATGCCATGTATGTGCATGTGGAAAATGGGTGCTTTATGAGACTCTGTCCATACAGCAAGTCAGTGTGTTAGGCAAAGTCTCCATTCAAAACCCATTGATGTTCTTTAACTAAAACTTCTTTAGCAATTTTTTCCTTTATCTAAAATATTAAGGAATTCTACGAGGGATTTCAACACCCAGCATGTCCATAGGAGAGATTCAAGCCATAGATAACTGTTTAGCAGAACTGATAGCTTCTCTCCTGTGTCCTTCCTTAAATTACAGGTTCTTACCCACTTTGCCTTCATTTCTCAACGTAAAAAAAGGTGCAATATAGAAGTGTTATTTTTCAAACTAAAAATCTAAGCATTACAATCATAGAAAGAAGTGGTTTTTGTGGAAGATGGATCATATTCATGTGGAAGATAAGACTGGATTGAGCTCCTGTCCCTACTCCAAGCTGCTGGAATGGGGTGGGACCCAGGCTGGAAGTTGTAAAGCCATGCAGAGATGGCACACTCTCCATGTTAATGGGCTAAAAGAGAGGTGATATTGGTCTGCACACTTTTTCTGGTTCTGTTTTGTGTTCTTCTGGAGCTGAATCATTCCAGAAGAGAAGGTGATGTTCCACTGCAAAACGCCCTAGGCCCTAATCATCCTTAATGCTTAAGGATTCCTCCTGGAAAGTAGGACATGTGAGTTCAACTTTCCTCATCAGCTGGAGATGTGCTGTATGTTTGGTGCCTGAGGAAAGTAAAGGATACCAAGGATACTTCTGAAACATAAACCCAAGCCCGTAACACCACACTATCTGCCTTGCTTGAAAATGAGGTTTTTTAAACAGAATTAAGTAGTTTCAGGTCTAAATGTTATGATGACATTTATACACAATTATCCTACATGTCTGCAATCTGCACAAAGGGTACCTCATCCAAGGCTTTCATTCTCCTCAGGCTGTCTTCTAATGTATGCTACAGATCTACTCCAGGGTCAAAATAAAGTATTAACAGAGTTAGAGATTTGAGGATGGAAGTTTGGCTTTAGAGTATGAAATTTGAATTCACCACAATGGACACCTCAATTATTTTATGGCAATAACAAGCTGATATGCTCTAATTTGTTACAGTCAGGCATAAAGTTCTTAGGGAAACCTAGGTATTTTATGTTACTAAAAGAATTATATTATTTTCTTCATAAAGAGAACATATTCTGATTTATTAACTTTAAGATACATGGAGTAAAAGAAATATGCTTCACTGGACTTGTAAATCACTGGGAAGAAAAGCAGGCTGTGGAGAGCAGAAAAAACAGGCATCACTGTTTTGTGAAATAAAAATGTTCAGGGTATTTCAAAGGTTCAGTTAGAAGCTCAGTACTTAGCTGTCACTTGTAGCTTTCAAGTCCTTCCCTAGAGATTTGCAGTTGCCTCCAGGAGAGGCAAGGGACCAGGTCACTTTCCCCCTCTAACAAGTGTGATGGAAGCATGTGCCTGGAGTTTAGGCAGAGGACAGGAGTGACAGCATGACATGAGTCACTTCTCATCCCAGCTGCCTAATCTCTTGGTTTTTAATACAAACATTTTTAGAGTGAAAATGTTTGAGTGAGAAAGCCATCATGAGCTGTGGCCAGGCTTTGGCTGGTCACTAACAACAGGAGCATTGACACACTTCTGTCCTGCTTGGATTAAATTGTTGCAGTCTAAACTTAAAGACAGAATGTTCTTTTTCACATCTGTTCTGAACCTACAGCTTTTTGAAGGAAAAATTGCCCACATAAAATAATAGAAAAAAAATTTATTTTTGCAGGAGTTCCCTTTTGGTCTAAACTAGACTGGAAAACATGAAAAATGAGCTGTTAGTTGTAGGAGAGGTATCACGCCAGTGCCACTTTCTTGTTACTCTTACTGAAGAAAAGATTTTCATCAAGAAACGCATGCAATGTTTGGACTGTTACTGCATCACCTCTCAAATGCAATGTAACCTTACACAATAACATCCATGTCTGTTTTTCTGAGAACTGTACTGGTTAGTAAAATGACACCTATGTAATTGAATATGCAAATATGTAATTAAACCAAATGCACTATGTAAACAATAGCAAACAGTCTTTACGAGAAAATTATTCTGATATCGAAACAGCAAATGCTCTACTTTTTGTCTCTCACATTTAATACAACATCATGCGGGGTGACAACGTCAATGCATGCATTGCACTTCTTTCTTCCCATGCCATGTGTAAGGCAGAAGCTGATGAAGTCAGGAAACCATTGAGTTTTTTGGAAAACACTCTTAATTTTGCTCCTGGGATTATGTTTTTTAGTCTTTAGTAACAGAATTAAATCATGTTACTTGAATCAACTTTTTGTATTTAAGTGAAGGTCAATAAAGATTCACAGATATATTGAATGGCTTTCAGAGAAACTGGAAGTTTTTTGCTGGTTTGGATAAACATATGTTTATTTAAATCATCCAAATCTACAAAACATTTTTGTTAAGCACATTAAGACAGAGACTATAAAAGTATGGTTTTCCATGGGGTAGTTTACCACATTTTCCCCTTTTCAGAGCTGAATAGAAAAGATGCACTGTGCTGTACAATCTGGTTGGTTAAAAGCAATGCCATTTTTTTGCCCCAATAGAGATTTTATCCTACACTTTTTTTTTGTGGGTGAGCAAGATTTTTTGAGCCAGTCTTTCAAGTCATCTCTTAAACACAATATATACAGAAGTAGTCACTAGATTTAAAATTAATGTTTACATCACAGAAAAATAATATATTTGTCTATATAGGAACATAAAACCTTGTAAGAACATAATCCTTCCAGATGCTACAGTTCTAATTATTTGTTTTAAGGAAAGTCAACTATCTTGACCAAGTGTGGAGTCTTAATTAAGCTGAATAATCTGGCAGTGAATCCAGTGCACTTTGGCTCATATTGAGCTGTCTGATTTAGGTCCTGCAGGGTGCAGTGCTACCTTGCTTGGTGAGCTGAATAATTATTTATATCTCAGTGAACACTAATATCTCCGCTTATCTAGGTTTACACAGGCTGTCAAGTTAGCCGTTCCTGAAGAGATCATTCAGCTGGGCAATGTTGTCCCACACGGTGGGTCAGGGTCCAGCTGCCCTTTTCCCATTCTGTGGGGATGGCTTGAAAGTGCTGGAACAACGGTTTTACACCACATTGATTTTATAATCCCTAATCCAATGTCTCCAGAGGGACTATAATTCTGTGTAACAGGCATAAAACAAAGAGATAAATGTTAAAGTTCCTAATGAAAATGGAGGCATCAAGGATACGCTGAGGGTCTCTGTGTTTATTTTCAGGGTATTGATTCACACTAGTTAGGGCAATTATTTTTTGAAAATCATGTTCCTTAGAACAGTGCCATACAAAAAAATGCATGGTGCAAAGGTTTTACAAGTTGCTAAAGTGAACCCACACTGATTCCACATTAATCAAGTTTATGAGTTTATATAATTTAGGGATGCTATACAGTACTCCTTTATATGAGTATTTATACTCATATTTACACTCATATATTTATAAAATCTGTGCTGAGGCACTAAGGCGTGAGGCTGAATTTATGCCATTCAGCTTCACATACTCCTACGGATGTAGTCTAGAGAGTCTTATTTTGACTTGGAATGTGAAATTATCAAAGATCAAGAAAATTATTTGAAGTCTCAATTCATAAAATACTTATGGCTTTTGCCTACAACTCCACAGTTGTTTCAGGGTTCCAAAACAGTGCATGTTTCTATTTCATTCTGGAAGCATGAACAACTCCAATAAATTATCTGAATGAGAGTAAAATTGTGGGTTTAACAATAATAATGAGCTTTAATAGAACGGAAAGTGGACACTGAACTCCATAAAGACAATGTAATTACAATAATTTTCCCAAATTTTGAAACACTCTTGAATTCCTGCTCCTCTTCTCCAGCATCCTTATAGCACTTCCAGCATGGTGTGGTCTTCAGGTTTAATAAGCAACCACTTTTTCCCATCATCCAGGTTATTAACAAAAGTATTGAAAATCAGCAAAACAAGAGAGACCCCTGTGCAAGCCCATGCCATGCATCCCTCCATCCCTGACAGTGAACCACTAGTAAGTTCTCTGAGTAGAGTTTTTTACTGATCGCATGACAGTTTTATGAAAGCTGTGTTTTCCTATCTTGCTTTTGAGATTATCACGTGAAGTAAGCTTACTCACTGCTGAAGACCAGCCACAGCAGCCCCAGGAGCAAGCACATCCACACAGGGTGAGCAAGAGTGATGCTCTCACCTTAGGCTGTAGCGCAGAGCCTGCTACCCTGGCTAGCTTTGTCCCCACTGGGTGTGTGCAGCAGGGATGTTTCCACCACTCAAGACAGCTATGTGCATATTGATGCTCCAATTAAAAAAAAATGCCTCTGAGGCCCAAAGGGACTATGCTGATTAGTGAGGCTAACAGCTAAAGTCTAGGCTTAACATATCTCACCTCAAAATTCCTCCATGTAGCACAAGGTTGTTCATTATCTGCACATCCTTTTGCATTTTAATGGCTTTTCAGAGTCAGCTTGAGGACAGAACAGAACAGGCTCTGAAGAGTTGAAGGAATATCCACAAAGAAACAGTTTTCTTTTCCTTTCTCTGAGCTCACAAGAGGCTACAGGATCACCAGGAAGTAATTCCTCTTGCAAGTCCAGCAACTTTAGTGAAGCTTTAGCTAATCAGTCAGTAATATGCAGGAATATCCTGCTAAAGAAATTCAGTGATGGAGATTTTACTAGCAACTGGTGAGCTGTTACTCAGCATAACAGAACTAGAGGCAGGTTTTAAGACCACTGTTTCTGATGTTCTCGAGGTTCCTGGTAATGAAGTGTCCGTGACAGCAACCTCTTATGGAAGTCACACACTCTGTAGCATTGCTCCCATCATATCCTACTCTACAGTCTCATCTGTCTCTCCACCTTCATCCTTGCAATGATGCCTGCAGACATCTATTTTGTGGCTGTCTGTATGCTTCAGGGAAACATAGAGTATTATGAAGGCTTTTAATACAGCTCCAGGTATCCTAAGTAGTAAATAAAGGCAGGAACAGAATCTTACCCTTATTCACACATTGATGAATTGCACTAAGTTCGATGTTTCTTTAACTCACAGAGAACTATTAGTCACCAAAAATGTATTTAATGATGAAAATACAAAACTCAGCAAGAAATGCCATATATTACTCTAAAATTTATAGAACTACCATTTCAAATATTAAAAAAAATCCAAACCTGAGAGCAATTAGAGTTCAGTGCATCTGAATTATTCAAGTTACACATTGAATAAGCTTCCAGGTTATAACTGATTTCCTGAACCAATTTAACAAAACTCAAAAAGCAATATTAAGGAAGAAAAATACAAACCAAAAAAGTTACTATATATATTTCCTGTAGGTAACATGACTGCAAGTTGGATTCCTCAAATACATTTTTCAAATATACTATGTCAGAAAAAGCACAAGAAAAGACGAAATTAAATGAATGTGAAATTCTCATATCCCAAACTAAAACCAAATAAGAATGTTCCATTATGTCCACTACATATACAGCTTTGTGTAAATTAACTCCTGAAAACAATGTGTATTTGATCCTGAAAATCATCTGTCTTATGATATAACAAAGGGATCTTTGGGAAAATATTTCACGAATAGTTCTTTATGGTAACAAATCTCTTTTAAAAGCCAATCACTACAAAATGATTAATTCCAGGTTTTTACAAAAGAAATCATAGACTAGAATAATTCAAATTTAGTCACAGAAGGTTTGACAGATCAAGGTATTAGGAATGAGCACACATTTTAACCTGAAACAGCTCTTTCAGGAAATGCAGTCTGTTGGTCAGCAATAAAATAATTTGTGAAAGCTTGAAATAATATTGAATTTCAAAACTGCTCAAGAGAAACTAAAGGACTTTACACAAAATAACATTCAGAGCCATGAGAGACTCTCTAAGCCTACCAAACTACATCTCATCCAAAATCTGATCTCATCCAAAGTCACTGGATACAAGACAGGTAATCATCATCCACGAGCTGTGGATGGTGGCCAAAAGGCAGGTGTCGCTGACCTGCAAAGCAAACATGATCCAAATCTTTTCAAGGAATAAACAGCAGGAAACAAAAAAATGTTTGAGAAAGTATTTCTGTGCAGCTGTTTATATTAAATTCAAAGGCAAGTAATCAGAATTTTACATTGATATGAAAATGTATCAGCAATCACAATGGGCCAATTTGACTTTTCTCCCCAAATGTTCACTTAAATACTGTAGCAATTGCAGGCTGTTCAGTACTTCCTCAAAGAGAGCTGAACTTTCTAATTCACAAATAACCATTTAAGTAAACATAGCATAAATGACTATACCTATTTTGCTGAAAAACAAGATCAGAAAAAATTTCTAAAGCTCTTTTCTTTGTTTTCTTATTCACCTGTTACTTTCTTGTACTACTATCTTGTCTTCTTTCTCTTTTCCCAAGTGTAAATTATATTTAGACTAGCATACCAACATGTAATTACATGTATTTTCATTATCTCGTAATTTGGCTTGGGAATCTACACTGTATGCACAAAATGCTGATTGCCTGCAGCTGTGGACAAATGATTATTTAGATAAGCAAGCAAGTTGATGAGATGAACCAGGAACTTGGAGGAAAGTCACTCTCAGTCTTGGTGCTTGGAGGAACAGCTCAAACCCTTGGGGTGCATTGGGACTACAGGGTCCAGGTAAACTCAGCTATTGTTTTTGTTTTGGCATTAGCCAATAACAGTATACAATGTCCTTGACTGCTTACAGTATAAATACTTACTTCTAAATGCTTCTGTGATTTAAACTGTGGCCAAGTTTTAGGGATAAGGCTGTGAATAGCAAAGTACTACTGAATGACATTTATTTTAACCAACTTTACTAGACATTAAACCCCCAGTCCTCACATTTTCACAGGTCACTGTTTATTTAGAAAGTGGCATCTTTCAAACTAAAAAAAAGAGGAAAAAGGCAGCCAAAAAAAATTGAAAGCTGTGATAATGGTAATTTCACAAAGCTTTCTAAATGAGAATATACATGCCTGCAATTAGTTGTAATACCTGTGTTTTTCAGGTGCCAAAAAACCAACAAACCCCAAACTACCAAACAAACCCTGAATCAAAATGAAACTGAAAAAAAAGTTGCTTCCTGAAAAACTAACCTTTCCAGGTACTTCAAACACTATGAGCAGCTTGGAAAACTGCTGGTAAGGAAAAAACCTAAACACTTCTAACACCCTCACTACTTTCCCAAGCATGTGAATATCTTACAGCCTCCAAAAACTCAGCCTGTCCCTATAATCTTGACAAGTCAAGAAATACCAAGTACACAATTGCAGTGTTTTAGCGGCAGTAAAACACCTTCTTTACAACAAAGAACACAGAAGTGAATTATTTGAAGCTAACAGGGTGGGCCTGACAGCATCTGAGGTGTCTGGCTGCTGTAACAGCCCCCAGGTCCTGTGCAGCCTCCTGAAACAGCTGGCCCCAGGGCTGCTGCTCCAAACCTCCAGCCACTGCTTTTCTGCCTCCGCATTCAGGGGAGCGCTGCTGCTCCGCCCCATGCTCTGCTCCAAGCGATTGCTGCAACAGCCTCCTGCCCCAGTGGAGCCAAAATAAGATGTTTCACTGTGGGTCCAGTTTAAACACAATATTTTGTGGTGAGACCTGTTAAACTAATTTGTAATGGCAAAACCAAAATGGAAACAAGCACATACGCACTTTCAAAAGAGGACTTTAATTTCATGAGCCATTATATTTTAAAGATAACAAAAAGACAGTATGTTTAGGAGACATTTTAAAGATAACAAAAAGACAGTATGTTTAGGAGACATTTTTTCTGCCTTCAAACAGGGAAACGTGTTGGAAGAGATGGCCTGTCAATCTTATTTTGGGTAATATTTTCTACAAATTGTTTTCTTTTGAAGCAAAATATATTTCATGTAGTAAATAATGCCAAACATCACTGTAAATCCTATATTTTCATTCAGTTTTGATTAGTTCCTATTCTGGAAACATATCTGTAACAGAAAATTTGAAAATAAAAGCTCATCTGACCTTCACCTGTGTAACATAGCTAGGTTTTAGATATTATTTGAAGATGAAAATCACTGTAGTAACTCCAGGTATATCAGATATATATAGTTCACATGAAAAATGACTGAACACAAGAAGCCTTCCTTTCTCTTTTTTCTTTTTTTTTTTTTTTTTTTTTCAGGATGCAGGTGATTTTATTAGGTCAAGTATGTGTGTTGTTTTTTTTTTTACAGGGCAGAAAATCATTTCAGTGTTGGCATCCTATTTTAACAGCCTGACTGGAGTTGCTTTGGCAAGATATATATTTTAAGACTGTAGCAGTGAAAGGACTCAGTTTGAACTCTGTCCTAAATACACAGAATCTGATGCATGTAGTAACTATTGAACTTTAGTGGGCTTGTATAATTAGAGCTGAACCAGTGTTTCAGAGCTGATTCCTGTTCTAGCTTTCTGTATGCATTTTTCATTACTTCTTTGTTGTTTGTTCTCTTCTTACATTGAAGAAAGCACTGTCTAAAACAAGCTGTATATGCATAAGACTATCAACACATTTATCCATGAAGCTTTACCACTGCAGTCCATAATGCTTTAAAAACAAAAAGGTTGTATCTGTGTATTGTTAATAATTATTAGGGAAGTATGTAGTCCTGTCCCAGGGTTTGGTAAGTAAGGTCATGGTACAATAAGAGTTGCAAGCTCTGTAAGCATTAGTTGTATTTGCATATGTCAGAACAGTCTGTGAATACTAACGGCACAAACACTTCACATCTGCTTCTGTTTACTCCCATGCTAACAGTCAAAAGTACAAAAGTACTGTGTTAATTGCTCTGTTACATACTGACTGTTGACACATTCTCCATAGAGCTTTCATAAATACACTGTTGCAAACAAACTACTAATGACTTTGCTTATTTCCAGCCCATCTTTAAAAGAAATCCAGAATATATACACAGATTAATGATTCCTCTATTTAGCAGTGTGTCTTGTTGCTTGCTATTGTGGAGGCTTGTATAAAGGCAGTATCAATTAAGTAGCAATTATCTATGAAGTGGGAAAAAAAAGTGATGATATAAATTAGTAATGTGCATGAAGTGAGAATTTCTGAAAACAACTCGAGGTGAACTCTGAGGCAAGGGCACCGACTAGTGAACAAACCCTCTCCATCTGCTCTTCTATCTAAAACCATTAGAGCCCAATTTGAAGTCTGACTAAACAGCAGTGATACCTGTGGGCCTCCATTGAGATTTTTCACTATATATGACATGCCCTGGAGAAATTTAAAAAAATAGGATGGGAGCTGAGGGAAAAAAATTAGACTCCTAAAAACCACCACTAACAAGCTAATCATATTTAAATTTGTGCTTCAAGTTTCTCTTTGCTGTGACACTTCAACATAGAAATACAATTATCTAGTTATTAAAAAACAACAAAGGAGCCGCCACCCAAATCCACTGTCACAGTTAGCGTGGTACTTAGTTTCTGACAATGGTCTGCTTCTTCTGAAGGAGAGAGAAAACCCCACAGTGTGCCTCACCTTCCTCAAACAGCAAGCATGTGTGGTTTTCTGAATGCCCCTTCTGATATTGAATTTTGTCGTTAAGAACCTTTCAGAAATGGTCTCTCCGTCCATCATTCAGGTATAGACATTCATTGCTGTAAATGCAGCATAAGTGTAATTTATTTATTATTTTTATTTCTTTTTTTTTTAATGGTTTCTTCAATTTGTGTGACAGAATAAGATAAAATGAAGTCACTCTTCCTTATATTATTTGCTATCGCATGTCTGTCTCCTGCACTTACACCTTTATTCATTTTGGTCAAGAATATATGACAGTCACCAGGAGCAAGTCACTCATTCATTAGCTCCATTTTGTTGATTTATTCATGTCCTAGGCATTTAATCAGGTCCAATGAAGAGTAATAAAGCATTCTGACCAACAAAACACATTTTGTATTTTTTCCTCTATTTAATGTTCTTGCAAATCTCCCCACTCTATCATACATAATGCAGGTAGAGATGTACAAGGTAGACCTTAGGTCTGTAAAGGCACTCTCTCTCTCTTGCAGCCACCCCGATGAAATCTCAGATGTCTTTCATTTCATGAGGCTGGTGCTTTCAGCCTTGGTTAAACCACACTCGGGCTGTGAACAGCGGTGGTCTCACCACCGTCTCTGTGTATGCCAGTGCCTATGAATCATTTTAACACAATTTTCTTATCCTAGTTTTGCACAAATGTCTAGTTATAAACCTGCAAAGAAGGTGAACAATCAAGACCATTCCACATCAAACCTGAGCAGACTCTAGGTGGGATGGAGGGAGCAGAATGAGCGTGTGAGCACTGCCAAAGTGCTCCTGTCTCCCACCACTGACCCCCCATTGAGGCTCTGTGAAAGTCCTGTCATCCCAGCATTCAGCCATCTGTACACATCTGCTAGAGCTATTGCCTCTGGCTTCTCCCACAGACAGACCTTATTCCCTCCCTTTATACGGCTGGTTGTTCATACTGTGTTTGATCACCTCTTCCAGATTCTGTTTTTCTGCTATGGACAATCCCAAATCATCTCCAGACACAAGCACATGTGCATGCAGAAGTTACAGACATCGGCCTAATTAAGTGAAAGCAATTGGGTGGCAGAAAGAGGAGGGAGCACTCAGACCATCCCACCCTGGTCCCAAGCTGGCTGTCCTGCCAGGGCCCAGAATGTGTTCCCTGAAGGCCAGTCCCCGTGGGGCAGTGCTGTGCCCTCCTCATGGGGCAGACCATGTTTGTGGGGTGAGCTTATGGGTGACCAGGAACTACAAGACTGGCATTCTCTCACTCCTGCTGCAACTCCAGTGCCAAGGAAAGCATGGTGGGGTATAGGGAGGAGAGCCAAAAGCTCTTCAGTTGCCTCTCCATGAGTGCTGGGCTTGATAGAAACTAATTTTGATTCTATGTTATAGCTCAGCATGACATTTACTGCAAACAGACATTTCTGCCTGCTCAGAATTGTTTTTCTCAGTTCAGTTATGATGAACCATACAAATTCTTCAAGATCCTGCTCTGTGGTCTCTGCTCTATCTCATTTTTCAAACCATTATCAGATCTTGAAGACAGAGATCATCATGGGCCAGAATGACCAGAAGTCAGAAAAAAGCATTTTTCAAAGAATTCTGGAGTTGCAAATAAAACTCTTTCAACATTATTTTCCTGGAAATTAGACATTTCTAAAGAAAACTAAAAGTGGTTTTCTCCTTAACTTCTGTCTCAGCCTTGGCTTTTGGATCCAGCACTAAGCACAAAAGCTGAACACCGGCTGGAGCCAGGACTTCTTGACAGCACTGCAGTAGATGGAGTCAGCAAACACTGGCTCTAGAGTGTCATTTGCAAAAATTCAAGTTTCCTTGAGAGGACTTCAGTGTTCAACCCCATTTAGAGAGTCCTTTAGAGAGAGCTGTTGCAAGGATTTTTGTGGACTTGAACCTCTCAATGTAAGAATAAGAGTGTGGATTATTCCAGTGATTAACTCTAGGGAGCTGGAAGATGTTAGGTTCTTGGGGTCTTGACTGCTTGCGCTTGGGTTTGCCATGAGTGTGGGAGCCTAAAACTTCCTTGGCAGGATTGCTTCTGAAAAAGGCCATGCCTGTGCTTAGGTTGGCAAAAGCAACTTATGCTACCACACTTGCATTAGAACACTCCTGATCAATCTTCTGTTTGCCTGCTAAACTGGTCTTTTATTAATTCAGACTTGGGTTATTTTAGTAATGATAAGAGATCAGCAACAGTCAGGTTTCTTAGTTGCTTATTTACAATATTGTACCTAATCTTGGTTTGTTTGTTTGATTGTTTGAGGGTTTTTTTCAGATATTTTTGTTTTAAATACATGAAAACCCAGACAACCAGAGAACCTTTCTTTGCTTGCATACCTGACCAAACACCTTGACACATCAGTCTGTTTTATCAGTAATGCTCCCAAAGGTCTGACTCCTAAGGCTTGCTCCTTCTAATACTGGCGTTGGGTTCTTTCATCCATCTCAGCTATTTCTCCTTACATCACTACTCAGCAGCATCCCTTCATGTCTGTGTGGAGTCATATATACATATATACCTTGTGTTTCAGACCTGGAACTGGGTTTTTTAGATTAACTGCTTCTATAAAGAGAGGCAATGTTTTCCTTTTATTTTCTTGAAGAGAAGTTTTGAGACTAATAGTGCCAAAAGTCTTCAACCAAACCTGCAAAGAAAAATATTTCTATTTTCTCTTTACAAAACATGTGTAGAAGACAAATCTTAGGATCTCAAAGGGTTTGGCCATGCCTAATTTAAACATTATCTTCGTTGATGTTAACAGTTCCTATGAGTTGAGGTGTTTGAACTAGCAATCCTGAACACAGTGAAGTTAGTACAACCTGGGGAATGCTGGGAAGGCTGCACTAGGAGTAAGATTGCCTCATGGCTGTGTGAAGACAGGTAAAGTGTCCTGTGTAAATACTACATCTCTGTGGGTTCTCAGTCAGTGAAATGAGGAAACGATACTTATTTTATTTATCAAGTACTTTGAAGTCCTTAGATAAAAGGAGAGCTTTCAATGTCTTGAAAGTCCTGAATAGATCGGTTCCTACCTTCATCTAAGTGCTGTTCAGAACCTCAAATACTGTATTTCCTCACCTAGAGTGAGCAATTCAATCCAATCTGCTCAGGGCATCCCTAAACACACAGACAGAACTAAGCTTTAAAAAAAAAAAAATCCATAACTTGTGATGTATGTCCACCTCGTTAAAAGAAAAAGGAAAAAAAAAAGGTTACCTATTCTTTAATGTAGGGATCTAATGAGGAAGAGCAAGGCTCAGTTGCTTTTTCTCCTTCTACCTTTTAGGCAAATTCCGACTATCAGATTATCAAAGTCCTTTCTGGGGACACTCGCTTCATTTTATATTCAAATTTAAAATTAAGTAGGTTGGCTCTGGGTCTGGATGTCTCTGTGGATCTTGCATTAAGTGATTCAACTAAACCTGCCTGGAAAGCACGTCACAGTGAGGAACATGCCATTCTTCTCTTATATTCCTACCAGCACATATAAAAGCAGGAAGGTAGATGGCTCTGTGGCTCTTGGATGCAAATTAAACGAACCAACAATGTTCCAAATCATGGTCATATCTCTCATACTGAACTCATAAAAAGAGATTACAAAAGGCAAAGTGTAGTGAAGTCCTTTGGTTTGACATTCTCAGCTGCAAAACAGAATAATAGTTTTCTACCTATTTAATATGTAAATATCTTTCTTACATTAGATTTGTCTTCACGAACTGCCACAGTGAAGAAAGACTTTTAAAAAGTAGATATTATGAGGATAAGTAGGTGAATTATGGAGAAAAAAAATAGAAGATTAAGAACAGCTACTAGTCACTAACATGTGGAGATGTATTAACGCACTCACTTTTTTCTACTACATATTAGTCCCTTATTAGCATGTTTTACTTGTCACAGTCTTATTTCCAAATTACAACATTAATAAGTTAAAATTATATATTGGAGATATTTTAATATTTGAGATATTTTAAAAGGTGAGACGAATTTAAAAATGCTGTCACATATAGCAAAACAACTACAACATATAAATGGTAACTAATGAAAACATGTATTTCATGAATATATATGTTCCATAAGTATTTTGGATGTTTAATACGCAACTACTTTGACAGAAAATTTCATCAAAGGATAGTCAGATAGGCTGACTTTCTTTTAAGTGTAGCATGGTAGAAGGAGAAGAACTGAAGTATTCACTATTTTTAGAAATTACTGAGTTTCTCAGTTCCTGTTCATGTAATTCACTTAACGACATTAAGCAAGAAATTACTCTGCCATTGGCAGCAAAATCTCTACAAAATCTGTAACAGGTATTTATCTCCAAACCCCTTCAATTAAAACTAACATAACTGAAACATAATTTGAAAGACTTTTTTTCTTCTCCATAACATTTATAATGTTTAAACACATACATGCAAATAACTTCAGTTTATGGGCAATTTTTTCAGATACTCTTAAGATAGCTGAGCAGCCTTAGATTTTGAATGCCTTTTAGTTGAGGCAATCAACAGCTGGCTGCCCAAACTTTGTATGGCCATCACTAGGGCTGGTCTTGGTTGCAGACAAATGTATGATAACCCTCAGTAGCCTCCCTCCCCCATGTGTTTAGACATAGCTTCTGCTTTCACTGTAAAAACTATTAAATATATCACAGATCTTCTCAGGAGTCCTGAAATTGTATATGGCAAGATTTAGGTAACAGAGTGTATGACAACAGGATAGTAGGTTCTGTGTCATTCAGTGTTTCTGTTTCCTGGAAGTACGGTTAATCTGAAATATTCAGCGGCTGCTCGGCCATTAAAAAGGCAGATCCCCAGCCATGGGCTCATGGAAGTTTTACAAGGGTCCTGCCCTTCACCGTATGTGTGTAAGGTGACAACTAAGTTCTCCTTGCCTTTCCCATAAAACCTGCCCATCTAGGTCAGGATGGCCTGCTCAGGTGAGGAAGAGTTTATTTCAGTGCAAGTATTGGAAGCAGGAATCCATCTTACCCGTCTTAAATGTGCTCTGCTGAGACATCACGTGCAGCAGATTGGTACAAGTGATATGCCATAAAGATTGCAAAGAATACTCTGCCAATATTTAAACTTAAAATCCTCTCTTCCTAAAATGCATCTTTATATCATGTATGCCTCAGGTAAAAACGCTACAGACGTTTACTGTGCACAAATGGAACTAGAAATATTGTGAATCAAAGTGTTTCATGTTTGTATTTTATTTTACATGTTTAGATTTTAAAATTTTCTGAAGTGTTTAATAGGCAGGAAAGCTATCTTACAACTTTGACCAGACTGTGCACCTAATAAATATATTTTAACATGCCCATCCTTTCTGAAATTTATCTCTACATCCATGCATGCTCCTTTAAACCCTTCATGGTGGCCAAACATGTATCTCAGTATCAGAACATTTGCAGCTGCTTCCTGGCTCTTTTTAGTGCACTGCAGTGACCTGCTTTTCTCTTGCTTTCTCATTGGCAAAGCTCATGTCGAAAAGTGACCTGATCCTTGTGGCAGTTTTCACCAGGACCAGTGTACCATTTCAGGGTTGAGTCAATCCCTGGTTTTTGCCCTCTGATAATCTGTGCCTCTAACAGAAGTTATCTAAGGGAATTTGCTTTGGGCTTTCTAGCTGAGGTTTGTAGTGATATTTACCAAGAAATTCAGAAAACTGATAAGGAAAGGAAAAAAAAAAAAAAAGGACTTCTTCATTGGCATATGTTTAAAAAAGCAAAAAGAATCTGTCTCTGCATTCCTCAATTTCCACACTCAGAGCTTTCAGTTTCATGGCAATCTTAGTCCATTTCATGCTGGAGATCTGTCAAACTGAGAGCCAAGGAAAAAGGAAGGATTTCTTAGTGAACAGAGGTTAGCAATATTATTATATACCGAAAATAAAATCATCCTCATTTTTAGAGATCAAAGTAAACCCAAGATATATATTTTTTCATGTTTTTTCTCCACATTTACTCAAAGCAGCCAGGTGGATTTGAGGGTCAGTGAAATAACAGAGGAGGACCTGTCCAAACCTAATTCATTCATTTCCTGGTAATGCTGGTAGGAAAAAACCTTGGAGATCACTTCTGTGCTGTAGAGGAGGTGGAGCTCAGCTGCTCATGCTTATTAACAACTGAAATGAAGCAAATAATTTCCATAAGCAATCTCTTGGGAAAATGTTGCCTGTTGGGTCTGTTTGTGAAGTGTCTGAGAAGATCATTCAATTCTTGGATTTCTCCATTCCTTTTGAATATTTGGTTACTTCCTAATTTAGTTAATCTTGGTGTGGGACCATTCACAAACACTTAACTGCATGTTCTTGAAATAAGTACTATGCATTGTTTTGGTTTTCTGCATAGGTGACGTTGTACTCTTTAATTTTTTTCAGCTACAACTTAAATAGAAAGTTGCAAGAGTTACATCTCACATTGCAATTTTAAAGCTGACTTTGTAGAACTAGTGCAGCAGTTCATCTCCAAAGCCTGCACTTCATAAATATGTATGTCAGTAAGTGCTGTGTTCTTGAACATTCCTGGGAAGGAAATAAAAGTTTGGTGAGAGTGAAGTCAAACTAAAATTAGTTTGGAACTCTAATATGAATATTTATAAACTATTAATAAATTTATAATTTTTTTCCCAGTATTTGGGTAAAATTGTGCTCCCGTAATATTCTTCTGTTTTTCCAAAATACACTTTTCTAACTGGGAAAGTTAAGCACGTGCCTGACCTATACAGTATAGAAAAAACCTGAAATGCCCACGTGGGCACTGGATGTGATTGAAAGAAGAGGTGACTGCTCTGTCCAGAACCACTTTCTCTAATTTGCTGGGTGTCCCCTGATGGAGCTATTCACGAAGTTCAGAACAGCCCATATAATACAGCATCATACAGTACTATGTGTCTATAACATTTTCATCACTTGCCTTGTGGTCGATGTTGGGGCCTCAATCCTATGAACTCGTGCTCACTCACCTGGGGAGAGCAGGATCTCTTATCACTTCCTTTGCTGTGCTGAGCAAAGCTTTAACATTCTAAGGGCACAGGAGCTACTTTAAAATAAAGAGCATATATAAATCACTGTGTTATGCACATTAGTAGGGCTCTTCTTGTCTGTTTCTTTCAAATTTTCTTTTTATTACTATTTTTACTTCCAGCATGTTCCATCCAGTTTCACACCACTATTGTGCTGTATTTTTTTTTCTTAACTCATTTGTATATTGGTCATATCCCTTGCACTTTCACTTTATTTTTGTTAAGCAAAAACAACTCTTCTTCTTTAACAATTTCTTTTGCTTTGCTTCCTTTTTTCTTCTTCCAGGCTAATCTTGGCACTCTGTACTGCTCTCTTTGCCCTTTAATGCCATCTGTGTCTTCTCTCCATTGCCTCTCCACAAATCTTCATTTATACTATAATTCATAAATAATGCTTACCATTTACATATCCTTTTACAAATATTAATTAATTAGTGCTCATGTACTTACTTGCAGAGAGCAAGCACATTGTCTTCACTTGACAGATGGGGAAACAACAGCTGAGAGCACACTGTCTGCCCCCTTCTTTCATGGTGCCTAACACATGGGGTCTCTTGCTATATTTGGTTTATAGACATTAATGTAACAAATATTAACTGCAGCAATAAGTGATTTAATCAGAACAGAAATTGAATTGGAATGCAACAGAGGTGTTCCTACACTTATATTTGATTTTAATTCCAACAGAGCACCTAACCCAGAGCATTGCTCTCCGAATACTATTATGAAGGTACTTCAGTGTTCTCCATCACTGTAACAGCTGGACACCTCAAGATGTTTCAAAGGAGAAAACTGCCCTCCAGAGCAGAGAAGGAAAACACTACAGATTTTCAATTTTTGAGGAAAAAACCACCCTCTCTCCACTCTCCAGGAGGGAAAAACCCCAAAAGCAAACCATCAAAGTACCTAAAACCTGGCTTTGATAAGCTTTTTGCCTTAAATATTGTTTTTCAGTTTCTAGGGTCAAATATAATACGAAGGGCTGGAAATTTTATTTTTAAAAGGATTTTTATGATTAGCCTTATTACATTTAGTGTCCAGAACCAGGGAGCTGCTTTATCAGGTTTCCCTGAACCCCAAAGGCCCATAGTATTTGCAAGAGTACATGTCTAAATATTGGACATTACTGAATCTATTTGACTAAGTTACTACCAGTAGCACAGCAGCTGCTGTACCGTTTTCTAACCTAACATGTGTTTGCCACCCATATTATCAGATTTACACAGAGGTTGTTGTTGCCAAAAGCAGAAGAGAGGTAAATTCCAACACTGTGACCCTTTGCAATCAAGAAACCTGCATTTATTCCAGTGCCTCTCCATGGAATCCAAGGGAATGGCTCCCAATGAACCCAGAAATTCATCCACAAGAACAGATATAGATTCAGTCTTACAGATAATGACGTCTCTGTGTGAAAAACAGTGAGCCACTGCACCAAAGAGAAATTTGTGGAAAGAATGTTTTGGAAAAAAAATTAAGATAAGAAAGTAATAACATTCCAGGTAACCTAAAAAATGGGAATTCACATGTCTTAATATATTTAAATATGTGTGTGCCTACAAACATGCACACAGTCCTCCTGTATCCTTCACATTAACGCTGTTGGGAATTTTCCTGGAAGTGAGCTCAGCGTCAAAGTCAAGCATCCAGAACGAGCTGCACTGGTACACTGGACAGCGGTGACTAACATAATTCTCCTTCCGTGTAGCTCTTAACCCGATGTCCCCAGCTGGTGTCCCCGCCCCACGGGAGCAGTGATTTAGGCAAAGGTGCAGCAAAGCAAAGCAGGGCGGAGAAGAGCAAAGGCAGCAGCTGGAGCACCAGAGAGATCATGGCAGTTTTGGGGAATATTTTGCAAAAGGGGCGGGCACCAGTTTTAACTGGAGACCCGCGGCAGTGAAAAATCCACGGATGCGGGCCCGGTTTTCCTCTTTTCTCTCGCGGAGCTTCCCGAAGCAGCTCCCACTGGAGGGGAGAGGAGGAGGAGAGTCCCCGGGCAGGGCGGCGGTGGCCGTGCCCCAGGCGCCATCTCGTGGGTGCCGGGGGAACTGCCGCCGCTGCTCCGGGACGGGGAGGGGAGCCTGCCCCGATGCTTTGGCTGCTTGTGGAGCTGCCCGGCACGTGCAGGGGAAATGCCTTCCCGCAGGTCCAAAAAATTCACTTAAATCCTCGTTTCTACCAGGCGTCCCCGCTTCCTGGCATTGCCTCTGCTCTGCTGGCTGCGGAACAGAGCCCACGGCGCTCACCTCGGCGGCGGTTCCCTGCTCAAGGGCGGTGTTGAGTGTCAGAGCCGAAGCAGTGATATGAGAAATGTTCCTGCACCGACAGACCTTGGGACTGCCTGCGTGCCTGCCAAAGACTAGAAAAACCGGCTTTGTCTCATGACACATATATTAGCCTACAAAAGAAACCTGAGAGACAGAGATCTCGCGCCAATGAGTGATATTTTCCTCTTTGCAAGATAGTGTTTGCAATAACTGTACATCTTCCAGGTCAAAGCATGTTGTGCCTAGCTGGGTTGAAGAAACTTAGCAGGAGTCTGTGTCTGTGAGTGTGGATGTGCTTGAAGAATTTATTAGTCAGTGGGCTTTTTCATTGTAAACAAAAGGGGATTTTGATTCTGTATTTAAATAATCCCCAGCTGCAACCAGACCCCATGTACAATCTTACCTGTGCTAACTGTATAGTTAATGGATCATTCAGTTCTTAAAGTATAGGTTTTTCATTAATGTCTTGAGTCTTCTGATTTCATCTGTTCAATGCTGATGTGATGATCCACGGCGCAATATTCGGCTCAGGTGATTTAACAAACCTACCAGAAGGCTGTTCCAGGGATTTTGATACCTCAGCTAACTTGAACATTCCAGTACCTTTCTATGTTGTTTATGGAAGCCTTAGGTTTACACTTCTTTCTAAAGCCATTTCTTTTAGCATTCCTGAGTACAGTTTTCTGGCCCCAAAGATAAGGAGACTTTGTGTTGATTAATGTCCTCCCCAGTGAATGAGGGGAAAAAATGCATAGTACATTAAATGAACTAAAATATGAATTCAATAACCTCCTTCTTTCAAAATAGAAAATTATTCTCCTGTTTTATTCCTCTTTGTTGGTATTAGTAACTTGGATTTACTATCTTTTCCTAGTGCCTTTAGATTCCCTCTTCAGTTAACTTCCTGACTTCTGATTTGCACTTCATCCATTTTCCTTTGTATTATAACCAGCTTGATAAATTAGATTGGAAGGTTTGCAACAGTTTTTTCAGCCTTTTTGTGAACTGTAGAGAGTGCCACTTGCAATTCTTCTGCTAGTAAGAAAGAGGAAAAACAGAGTCTTACAAAAATACACAAAAATTACAAAAGAATAAAAAAGTTGTTTTAAAACTTGCAAATGTTTGACAGGAATTTTGGGTTAGAGCTAGTTGACATACCCTTAAATCAAAACATGAGCTGAGGATACAGGATATTTGTGGGTTGAGAATGTGTACTTGGGAGCTGGGAGGACCCTGTCAAGAGATTTCCTTCTGACATTTACGTTCTTGGTAAGCTGTATAAACACATAGATGACAACTAACTGTGGCCTATCAACCAGTGGTGTCTCCCAGATAACTGGTTGATCTCTAGAGTTTATTTCCACCAGCTGGAGCGACACAACAGACAGCTGCACATATATTAAATACTTTCCTCGTATTACTTTTCCATGTGAGCCACTACTGCAATTGTCACAGGGATGTTACTCACTCATTAATGGGAAAGGAGCTTGCCCACAAAATGTCAAGAGGGGAGAAAGCCACCTTGGAAAGCTGCATCTGTTAAGTTGTGGTCTCCGCTATGAAAGCACTTGAAAACTTCTCAGCTATGGAGTTTGATATGTGCCATAATTATCAAAGAAAGAAACAGCAAGGAGAAAGTTTTACCTAAAGCATGAGCAAAGGAGAAGAAGGAATGTTAATCTTTTTCTCTCAAGTTGTGTTGAATTACAGCATAAAATGCTGACTCTTGATATTTGTGAGTAACTTTACTCACATGGAAAGCCTTTGACTTCTGTGAGGTGATTCTCTATTACTTGTTCTCCTCTTGTCCCTCCCATCTACTCTCAGTGTTTAGACAGTATTTCAGCAGCAGTTGTTTGACAGAAGAGATCAGGACCAGACCTAAAGGATCCATTGATGTCTGAGGGCTTTATGGCTAATCAATTTCTCATTGTTATTTAACAGCATACTTTGTGACTGACCTTTTTTTTTTCAAAAAAATTTCAGCTGGGCAAACAGAAGATGTCAAATGAAGTATCCAAAACAAATTATTTCCTTTTCTTCACTAAAAAAAGAAATTGAGATTTCCAGGGAGTTCCAGTGCAAACACAGGAAGGAGCAGCGTGTTCCTCTCAGGAGTAAATTGCTATGCATTGTGAGTAAAAGTAGGAGAATTTTACTACGTATTAATAAGCTGATAACATGCAATGTACATAAATATCTGTATTCATGCATAGATCCTGATTCACTCCTATGACCAGAAAGTTCATGTATACAGTACAGACGACACTGAAAGCTACAGGCACAATATAAATTAGTTATTGTATAGACTCACATATATTCTTTTCTCTTCTGGCAGCCCCATGGGAGTCAATGTTAAGAAAAACTGTAGCTAAGTGTTTATACCATTATAAGCTTAACATCCTTATGGCTTTCATGAATACCAAATGAGCTTAAGAGCAGTGGAAGCAGGGCACTGTCAGATTCTTGTTTTGCTGGTGCAGCTGCTGACAGAAAGGATTTGTACTACCCGATCCATGTGCAGATGTATGCTCTATCTTACCAAAATCATGGTCCATGTAAATCGCTTATAAAAAGGCTTAGAAGGTACAGCTGCTACATGAATACACGAAATCATTACCTAATAAGAAGCTGGAAAACTGCCCTTATGATAAGGATGCTTAGGTGCTAAGTGTGCAAACTTACTGGGATTGAGAAATCATAAATTGTCCTAGATGCGGGATGAAAGAAAGGCTGTTGAGATGAAAACATCTAGTACTGTTGAACATGCAACAAAGACTTGGTGCAATGCAAATATGGAAGTAGCATGGTAGAGGTAAGAGTGGAAATAGAGGTGAGGATGTGCTCCAAGGGAAGGCTTCTGGGGATGCCATTCACTTTGACATGGCCAGGTTGGACTTCAGCTCTTGCTCTGATTGTCCCCGTCCAAACTGTGTTAGGACCATGTCTGTGCAGTAGACTGACCCACTTTTTGCCATGGAACCAAGCCTCTGATCACTCAAACAAGCCTGGTGCTAAAACTTCTTCCCTGTATCCCTGCTGGCGCTGAGGTTCTTGAAACCCTGACACTTACTTATTGAACTCAAAGACATCTTGGATAACAGCAGCAGAAACAACAAAGGCTATATTGATCAGCGGCCTCAGGGAACACTAATGAACCCACATGACACCCTGGAGTATCTTTTTCCAGAGCTTTAGCCTTGAAGATACATTTCCTCAAAAAAGTCTGAAGAGCTCCAATGACTACCAGAGGCTCTTTCCTCTGATTTAGATGATGCTGGATTATATCCAGTGGGAGAAGTTCTCAACTCTTTTTGGGTTTTTTTTCTAATATGCAATTGCACTGTTCACTAACTTGAACATTCATGTGCTTTATACCACAAATGTCACTAGGCATTTCATACATATAAATTAAAGGACAAGTGATCTGAAATACTCTAACAGTATCATGTACTCCTAGTGACTTAAATATCTGGCGTCTTGATGATAAAAATATATAAACACATAAAGGAATAAATAATTAAGTAAATATAAAAGAACTTAAAGACGGTGTTGGTGAAGGAAGCAAATTATATAAGAAACAACTTTGAAAAGAGTAGTCTGCTCTCTAGATAATGATTAGTGCATGTGATATGGAGGAAGATGTAGTTTGAGTATTTTCATGTAGCTTTTATCCTTTGCTTTCCGTTTCTGTTTTTCATCTTTTTGCATGGAATACTTCTCTGCCAACTTGAGCAATCTGTTCTCAGAAATTTAGTACAAAGTGGCCATCAGACTGCCCTCTTTAGCCACTGCAACAGGCACCTTCAGAAACTGGCTCATCTGACTGGTACACTTCTCAGAGGTACAGAAGAAGTTTTGGGGCATCCTTGTAACTGCCTGTTGTTTCATATCTAAAAAGAAGAATGATTTGCAAACTCTTAAGCTTCTGAGAAAAATTACGTAAGTCCTTCTTGTATTTTCTTCTTCGTAATATTTTTCTAGTGGCCATATATCCTCGTTTCATTGGTATCTAAATATGTATTTTTTCCTTCATATATGAAATTTTTTTTTCTATTTAATTTTAATTTCTGTGCAGGATTCCAGAGGTAAAATTTTTTTAATATGTGTTTCAGCATGGAAATGAAAAGTGAAGATTTATAAATGATTTTGGGAAAGAGCATGTAAAAATTCTGTACTACCTGTTGAATTATATGTAGGGGGTTTTTATATTTTTTTTATAAGGCAGGAAATCTTGAACATATGCCAGGTGTGCCAGGGCACTGACACGGGGCCTGTTGCAGGGCAGCAGAGTGTTTGGCTGTGAGTGCCCAGGGACACAGGCAGCCTGGCAGCCCATGGAGCAGCGGGGAGCCAGCGAAGGAGCCAGCCTGGGGAGCCAGGCAAGCTGCCAGGACCTGACTGGCACACTGGAAGGCTGGTGAGAAAGGACACAAAATTGTTCAACTTGCTGTCAAAGGTTTTGATGGAATCAACAGGTTCCAGCAAAATGTTTTGATTCTATTAAATCAGAATTGCATCAGAATGGCTCTTACTGGCAAATTTCTGATTGACCAACAATCTCAACTTCGTTGTAGTGATGTGTTCGGCAGAATATGTACAGTTTAGTCCCAGAAGTGCTTGACTATAGTCTTTAATTCAATGCCAATTCAACAGAAGTCAGTTTAAAGAGAAAGCTATCCAAATCAGAGATTATTCAATGCACCAACAGTCACCTCCATTTTCCAAGTAAACAAGTCAGAGATAGCCAAGTTTGTTATTTTTTAAAACTGATAGTCAATTAAAAAACCCCCAAAACAGAACAACAAACCCTTTAAAAATTACAGGTTGTTTCTAGAAACTTCATTACAGCTGAGAGTCACAATCTGATGTTACAGCCAGCTGTCCACCAAGAGGAGACATCCTACTCCTCTCAGTAACCTGCAGCTCTTCAACCCACCTTGTATGGTATTCACATCTCACGTGGCCTCAGCATGTCTCAGATTAGCGAGCTGATGCAGAGCCCGTTTGTTTGGTTTGGTAGTGTAATTTCAGCCAGATGGGCCACTTCACCCCACAGTCCCCATCTGGTGGGTCGGGAGGGTGGGAAAGAGCCCAAGGACTAATAGGCCAGGTCCTTGCAAGGCAGCTAACAGCTAATACATGTGTGCAGCACGGCTCCAGCCCTGTACATGCATACAGTTACTGCCAAAACTTCACTGCCACTGTCCACAAAAATAAAATGGTCTTCCACAAAACAATTTTAAGCGTTGGCAGTGTCTTTTGACTTTAATCTCTTGCAGTGCAGTGGCACATAACCAATGGCTATGACTGCAGCTCAGACGAATATTTATTATTAATACTGCATTTACTATCCCACTAAATTCTTTGAGACAATGGACCGTTAAGTAGTATGAGGCTGACTGAAGTGCCTCCACCATTTAGGGGTTAGCAACTAAACGGCATTATATAATTTGAGTCAATTTCTGCCCAAGATTCCAGGGAGTGAACTCATCAGGATTACTCATTGTTAAAGGAGTGCCTCAGGGTTTAGTACTTTGACTTTATTATTTTTTCCTTTAGCTATTCAAAACCTTGGTTGGTTTGTAGGAAATGTTAATTATCCTTTCTGTGCTGATGTCCCACTGCTGTTTTATAAGCAGAGCTTTGCTTGTACAACTTCAAAAGAAATCTTCAAACTCAATATTACCAAGTTTGAATATTATCTAATTAACCTCCCAGTCTGTCATGCCTTGTTGGTTATCATGAAATAATCACAGCCCCTCAGGTGTTGAAGCTCTAGATGCAGCTAAGTGCCTCTAATTCCCTAAGGGGGTGATTAGCTCATGATAACAATGCTCCCTTGAGTTGTTTTATTGCTTTTATAAAAAGACTTTATTGTGGGGGAAATGTTTATTTTTATGCAGGAGGAAGATGGAGCTGACAGTTGAGGCTGGTGAGTGACTGCAGCTGTTACTCCTGAGCCGTGGTGCAAGCCTTGATATATTTGCTCATTTCTGATACTCCTTGGACAATCACAATATGCTGGCTGATAATTAAGCTCCTGCTGAACTCACAGTATGAAGACAGAAAATAAATACTTCTGGTTCTGCCAGAGGTGAGCAGTTAAAACAAAACAAGACAAAGCAAAACAAGAGGTTCCTTCAGCTGCAGGGATCATAACCCCCAGACTCTGGAGTATTTCAATGCTGTGGAAGTCACTGGATTGATTTCTGTGCATTGTTTCCCAACAAAAAAATCTCTGCAAAAGTACAGAAAATGGAAAATTCAAGTCAGTAAATTAATAACTGTTCATTTCTTACAAAATCATAGCAAATAACATAATTTCTAAGCATAAAACCCCAATTTCAGTCAATAGGTTAATTGTAGATCTCTGACCATTGGCATCTAAAGTTATACAGACTTTCCTAACCCTGCTGCCTTAAGATCTTTCCCTCTTCTCTTTTCCCACAAAAGCTATGCTCCAGAACATTGCTCTTACAGCACCTCACTGTACAGAGCCATATAAGAAATGTTGTATCTTCCTGCCAAGTTGTCCAGCCCCTTTTCATGTAAACAAAAGGACTCTAGTCCAAAGACATGTACATTTGAGACTTGCCTAATGATAACTAGGCGGTTGATTTTTTACAGAATTATAATGCTTGGTTGCAGAATTAGTTCATTACAGATGAAAGGAGAAAAACAATGCTTAATTGACTAAAGAAGAGTCACAAAAATGTGGCTTTTTTCTTGTATAGAATGAGCACAAAGAAAAATAAGCCAATTCGCACAACAAATATACTCTGAAGAGCTGCTTGCTATAGCTAATAATATAAAACTTCTTCAAGGAGAGTAATGTGAGCAGAATATCTCATTCTGGGCATCACTGTAATGGGTTTTATATTTAGAGCTAAATTTTCTGACATTTTTCCTATTTTTAATAAAAACAGTTCTTGTGAGGATTTTTAAACCTTAGGTTATTGACATACACATTCATCACTGGCATATGCTCTCAGTTTCATCTTGGTTTTTTTTTTCAGATCTTCCTTTGTCTTTTTGTTGTAGTGATAGATGTCTGATATCTTCCTTCTCTCTCAGAAATTATCTTGTGTTAAAAACCAGCCAGTTTACTGCATTTAATGATTTATGAAAGGCTCAGCAAAGCGAGTGATCAGGTCTGGATTTATTCTGAATCATTAGGTCATAGTATCTCAACATGCATTTGTTAATAACTTCATATCCATCAGATGAGGAATCATAGAATCATAGAATGGTTAGGACTGGAAGCAACCTTAAAAATAATTTACTTCCAACTACCTTGCCATGGACAGTGATGCCACCCAGGATAGACTCAGGAGCCCTCAAAATTTACTTTTTAGATGCCAGTAAAAGCCTCGGGGTTGGTGGCCATGAGATACAGCAATTTTTAGCAACTTCATTTCGCATGTAGCTTCACATATTGATGTACAGTTTCGTATCTGCATATCCCAAATTACAGATTTACTATCCTTCTTCAGTTCTAAGAAAACTTTCCTGCTAACTTTAGATGTAAAGATAATCACCAATATTTGTCTCTCTAGAGGTGAGTGTTTTGAAAACTCAGTGCTGTCTTTGCCACCAACAAGTGCAAGGGAAAGCAAGCATGTAAGGGCCACTACCTCCGCAGCAAACTGCAACTGAATTATGTACACATGCAAAGGCAGGAAGGCTCACACAACAGATAAAACCTTGGGATACTTGTCCAAAAAGTCCATAATCTCAGGACTGGAATAAAAAAATCAGCTGTAGGATTCAATATTCTTTTTTTTTTAATTTATAAATTTACCTCAGATTTTGGTATCAATGTTGGGCAAAAGAATGCTGTATTTAATGATGGCTACATATTTTAATCTTTTCCATGACATCTTTTTACTGGTAACTGCTTCCTACAAGAATGTAATCAGCACACTCACCCTCTAAAGAAAAAAAGTAATGGATGAAAGGTGGTTCATCTTAACAAAAATTCTTTTTTGTCTGAATAAGACCAGTCTAGCCAATCTGACCAGTTGTATGAGTGTGGTTTTGATGATATTCAGACAAGGGTATATCATAAGTATTGGATCAAATTGTTCAAATGTCTGAGAGTATTAGTGAAAAAGGAAACTCTGAAGGAACTCATACGCTGTCCATAAGCACACTCTGTTTCCTAGGTAACAGCTCCTGGTGATAACAGCCACACATCCAGAGCTGCACGTGGAAGCCATTTGCTGTGTACAACTTTCACTGGTCGATAGCACTGCCTGGTTTTGAGCACTGTGTTTTGGCATCTCTTAACTACAAAGCAAGCAAGTACAACACCTCGTTTGCTGAACCCTCTTGTAATGTGTACTGAAGGTGTTAATTGCGAAAAAAACTATCTCAGTCACAACGAAATTGAAAAATTTGGAGGTACATTGCTCATTAGGCTGTTCTGGAGGCAAAATTCTAGATGTTTCTCACTATTTGTTAGGTGAGGCTTGATCACAGAACAGGCTCCTCCACTGGAAAAAAAGCAGGACCTGCCTAGTAGATCTCTCTGTTACTGTTCTATCTAGTAGTCTATAAACACATCCTGTGTAATCAAAACAAGAACTTTATGTTGGCAATTTAACTCTTGAGTTCTCATTTCTCTTAAAAGAAGAAGTGAAATATTCATTTAAACAGAAAGAAATATTGTATCATAAAATCAATTCAGGAATGTGCAGGTCTAATAAATTGTGATGTACAATTTTATTCCGCTTTACAATGAACTTCTCACAGCAATTTAGGGTTTCTTTAAAAACTAATTTTCTTTTCTAGATTTGCAATGTAAGTTATTTTATTGTGTCCTATTGTCAATCACAATTAAATATTTAATTTAATAATTTTTACCTTATCATTTAAGTTCCACGAGTGCTTTGCAAAAGTTGGTTTTGTATCTGTGTGTGATTGAATATACAGTTATGCTTCTCAATAAATGAGACAACATGATTAACATTTAAAAAAATTTTAAGGCATTTTTATGATTTTTACTGTAAAGAAAATATTGTCTCTTAATGAACTCTAATGAAACAGTACTTCACACATGGTATGAAAAGTTGCCAAGAGGTGTAAACCAATTATTATGACAAAAAGCATGAGTTTTGAAGAGCCATTTCTCTCATGAAGAGTGTGTGTGAAAAAGCAGAATGAAGAAATCCTTAGGGATAAAATTAATTTTAATAAGCTTCCATGCATGCTCAAAGACTGTGTAAATCTAGGCTCCAAGTACAATGGGTAATACAGTAATCACCTAGAAACCTGAAGTAAGAATCCTAAACAACTTTCTGGCCAGTCTGTGAACAAAGCTTAGTTGCCATTGCCAAATGATGACAACTTCATGCTGGAGATGACTCAGGTGAAGGCCCTGGCCACACTCCCTGCTCAGAGGCACATGCTTCCTCCCTGGACTACCCAGCCACTTGCAGCAATTGCTCTGATGCTTTGCTTTCCTTTGCTTTTGTGATTCCTTCCTTATGTCCTGGGGTGGTCTACACTGTCTATGCCGTCTTTGTCACAGTTTACCTTGAGGAAATGAAGGTTCGAATAACTATGGAACCTTGATAAAATTAATAACGAAAAAAGGTAGAAAATGAAAAGGAAAAGCATTTCTAGAATCACTGCTGCTCTTTGCCCTTAGCAGGCTCTGTCTTCTTTTTAGACCTGTCGTTGTATGACACCAGCAAAATCTTATTAGAAGGGACACAGGATGTTGAGTATGAAGTCACTAGGAGTTTAACTGATACAACTCTCATGTACCTGGCAGACTAACCTTTCCTGATGTAGGAAGTACTCGTGTACAGATCTTTACTGTGAAGAATCTGCCATGTGTGAAGTTCAGCCCCATGAACTAATTCAAACCTTGTGCCTTCAGAAAAAAAGTATTGGGGGATTTCTGACTAGAGAGTTTACTGACATAGTACAAATGTTCTCTCTGTAAATGTTCCTCTACACACCACTGAGCAGTGGCAAAGAGCTGTTTCTTCTGGGGATCTTCTATCCATCTGATGTTTTCCATTTTATACAGTGGAAGAAGTTCAAAGGCTTTTCTCTAACAACAAAGCAGTTCCTTCCTTTTCTACAGCTGTGCAGACGCAAGAGAGTGTCTGCAGTGTAACGGAGAGAGGACACACCGGAAATACCCAGGAAAATTTCAAATTTGGTCACCAATATGGATTATTCAATAGGAGTGATACAAGAGTTGGGGAATACAAAGAGGTCAAAAGCAAAACAAATTAAATATTGGCAAAAAAAGAACCATTAAAAAAACAAAGATAGCAATGGAAGTGGACTATTCCAGCATAAATCCAGCCCTCCACTGGGAATAGGCGATTAATTTTTTTTTTTAATTAGCTTATCCAGTTCCCATCAGCAACATACTGAGCACTCCTATGTCATAGACTTCCTCAAATATCTGCAAAAATCCTACTTGCAAAAACTGTCTCCTCCTAGACTGCCAAGAAATATTCCCGTATGTCTACTGTCTCCTGTGTATTTATCCCCTCCACAAATGGTTACGAAAAGTGGGACTGATAAAAATTAGATGTAAACTGTTATATACTCAAGTACAATAAAGAAAGACCATGAAGTTTAATATCAGTAATGAGTAGTAGAAGAATTCTGTCTCAAGCATCCATCATTTTTTGTGAAGTTTGACCACGCAGGTGTTAAGGCAGAGACAATTGCACTGGAGAATATGTTTTCAATAATGTTCATTCATCTTTCACTCAATTTACGTAGCCCTGGACAAGTTCTCTGCCTGGAGTCCAGAGGCTCTTGAAACCAGCTGGTCAAGGACATCCAGTTGATCACTAGCACTACCATGCTCTAGTTGTAGTGCTCGAATGCCACTCACATAATTGTGTGTTTTCTGGTCACTGACGCTGCCAAGCTGCATAAAAATGACCATTTTTCTCTCTGTTTAATTTTTACTGTCTAGCTTCACTTTTCTTTCCATTAATTCATTTTTTTTTCTCACTCTTATCCACTCATCTTGTATGTGTGACTAATTTTAATTACTCTGGCATTCCCCTCTGGGAAGTGAACAGGAGGCTTGATATTGCTTTGGATTGCTGCCCAAGAGGGCTGTACTTTCATTGGCCACTTGTGTATTTTCAAATAAGACAAGAGAACATCAGCAATATTGTGAAGCAAACCCACCTCAGGAATGCAATATACTGGAAGGGAAGAGTGTACCATTCTATTCTCACACAAGATGCAGGCAGGATGTGAAACTTTGTGTGTGCTCTACATGGTGAAGGTAGATGAGATGAAGTGCAACAAATTCAGTGTGGCCCATGAGCTGGTTCTGCTCAGTCATAGTGTCACAAGTCGGTGGTGTTACACAGCCCAGCTTCTGGTTATTCAGCTCTTAGCTGCCCTGTGCCATGGGATGTTGTATCCTCACAGCAAGGCACTTTTTGTCTATCATCTGTGTCTCCAGCAGGCAGCTGTGGCCGCTGTTGCAAAGGAGATGAACTAGTTCACACAGCAGTGATGGCTTGCTGGCATGTGATTGACTTGGATGGACATGTAGTCTAGACTGCCAGCTGGGGAAAGAGGAAATAAATTAGGAATTCACCACAAAGGAAAAGGACATCTGAGAAGCTAAAAATATAATTTTTATTTATCTTAGCATATTTCTCAGGCATTCCAATAGATACTTCACATTAAGAGCAGGAAATGTCTCTGAAGCACAAAGTCTTCAGAGAGAAAACTGGAAAAGAAATTTGAATCTCTACATAAGAAGCATTAGAAATCATGAGAACTAAAACACTCGTATTGAGAAAAGCGGAACATGCAAGAGTGATTTCACTACTGTAAAACAGAGACAACTTCTAGGCATGTAAGTGTTAGAGGTTTGGAATAGCTGGGGAACTGGCAGGTATTATAGCATGTCATCAGTGAGTCATTAGTGTATCATCAGCAACGACTTGTTAGCAGCTAGTCTATTATAAAAAGAAATACCTCATGGCCTTTGTGAGCCCAAATTAAATGTGATGCATTTCTAAATCAAAATAAACTCAATAAAACACTTCTCTGCCAATTACCCTACTAGCAGCAGCACCGGCTGATTACTTCTGTGACTATCTCAGCTTTCATGCAAGAGTGACAGTTTTCCTAAAATAGATTTTGGTTTGTTTGTTTTCTGGTCAAGTTTCTCACCAATGTTATTACATACATTCATTTCTTTAAGGCAAAGTTTCAATGGCCAGATCAGAAAAATAATTTTGTGTAGGGTTAAAAACCTAAAGCCAAAATGAAGGTCTAGGTCCCCTTTCTCTTTTTCCTCTAGCCTGCTCAATAACCTGGGAAGTATGAGGATCATAAATATTGTCAGTTTCCCCAGTGTAATTTCCTGTATGTTTACTGTTCTGCTTCTGACCATGACCAGCTGTAGTGCAGTCTGACATCTCTTTCATGCCTGGCCCATGAATGATTCTCCATTCAGCTCCTCTTCAGAGCATGATTTATTAGACATTGCTAGATCAAATCTAATGAATATGACTCTGAAAAAGAATCCTTCTTGAAATGGTCTTCCCAAAAGCTCAGCAGTTTCTGTAGTCATTTGCCATGTGGGAAACACATGCTCAGATTTGTCTAAGGGGGTGTGGACTTTCATTCCCCAAGACACTTTCATAACTACTGGATTGTCAGGTATCTTTAGGCGAAACACTCATCATAACAGTTTTCTCCACCTCTAATGTCAGCTTCTAACATCCTTGGGCACTTAAGTGTACCAACCACTAAGCCACACATACATGAAGTTACACTTTCTCTGGCTCCAAGAATATATAACCAGTCTACACACAGATGGAATCAAAATGTTCCATTGCCCTCTGTCATAACTTGAATAATATGTTTCCTTAGGACATGATGTGAATTTAAACTGTGAATGCCTGAGTTAAAAAAAAAAGAAAAGAGAAGGCTTGTGTCATTATTGTTTCCTAAGGTGTTTTGGAAGTGAGACTTATCTCAATTTCTGAGGACTTATATATCTCAAAAAAGGTTCTGAAAACTGCATTTTGAAGAGTAATGGCATCTTCTGTCTATGGTGTTCAGTACACGATGAATGCACAGCCTGAAACACTGTCCCCATCCTTCGGCATTTCCCTAGGGGATGGTGAAGATTTTGTAATTGGGCTCATGATATCCTTCAAATCAAGCACATATCCAAGGAGAGTGTTAGATCTCCCAGACAAATATTGTTCCTGCAAGTTCATACACAGGTGGATTCTCTGCTCTCACAAGAGCTCTTGCTGCATTAAAAATCATTCATGAAAAGACTGGATGGTATGCGATAATAACATTGAAACAGAGTGCATTTAGTTCAGGTAACAAAAACTCTGCTCTGAAAAAAAAAGACAGATTTCAATAGAGAATTAGTTATATAGCTCAGACAGGATAAATCAAAGATCTTTATTTAGGGCACACCTTGAAATGACGTCTATACAGGGAAGATTTACATACAAAGGAACTAGTAAAATTTATCAGGGAAAAACCCAAATCACTGTCTCGTTTATTGGCATTAAGTCTTCTACAGTTATGAAGAAAGATGTTCAAGAAATTGAACAAGTTGTCATGGAACAAACTTGAATTTAGATGTGCCAGATTGTACAACTGGAGAACTCCCTCCTCCTTTAGCAGCCTGGTACTCATAATAGAGTTGGTTTTATTTATAGAGGAAATTTTCATGTTTGATCAATTGTGTTGGCAATGTTAAAATGGAAATTGTAAGTACTGATTTAGAACAATTAATAGCTAATTTTAAAAATTGTTTCAGGGGAAACCAGACATTAATTTTTTTGTTGGTTCAGAAAGTATTAAAGTAAGTTCTTGAGAAGAAACACTGATGTCAGAGTAAATGAGCGTTCTCTTCAACACTTGCACTTAATACTGAGCGTGTTAGAGGATATGGTTCATACATTATTTTACAGCACTGCTGAGTACAAAGCCCCTTAATTTTTAAGGAGGGTAAAAATAAATTTGGGCACTGGTCTTTGAAAGACTTGGGGATATGGCACTTAGGGACATGGTTTAGTGACTGACTTGGCAGTGCTGGATTAATGGTTGGACTCAAAGATCTTTCCAACCTAAACAATTCTATGATTCTGTGATATGTTATAATCAATGTTTTTTTTATGAGTAGCCTAAATTCTTCATGCCTGGAAAGGGGAAATGTGGCTTCAATTTTGCAAGCATCCCAACCAAAATACTTGGAGAAAACAGCAAATGCCTGAAGAGGTTTTATCTTTTTAATATCAATTGAGTAAGTACAATTATCCTTGATTGCTGTCAAACAATTGTTCTGATACGTGACTATCATGGGTCAACTGTTACTGAAATATAGAAGAATTTGAAAGTCTTTTTTTTTCTGTTTTCCTGATGAATACCCAGACATTGAAATTTCTCGAAGCTTTTTTGCTTTATTTGTCATCCTGCTCATTTTAGAGTCAAAACAGTATATTTCATGCTTACTGGTTAAGTATTTTTAAGAGGAACCTGATCTGTGAGATTTAAATGGATTCTTTTGTTGTTCACATTCTCATTTTTTCTTGCTTTTTACCTTAGTCTTTCAGCTCAAGAAACTGAAGTTGCCCATGTAGGACAATCCCATATAAAATTTTTCAGTCAGGTGACTAAGGGCATCCAGTGGTTTTGTTCTGGATGTGCTGTTTCCCCTGAAAATCCAAAATAATTTTACACAACTACCTTCAGCACTCTTTTGCACCACAGACTTAAACGGTTCCATTTCCACATTACTGTATTAATAGAGTATATAAGTTCATATTGGGAGGTCTTCTAGAACATAAGGTAAGCAGAAAGTGTCAAAGTAGTGCTAAACCCATAACAGACTGTTTGAAAGAGCTCACAGAACGGTGACACTATTCTACAACAGTTATACAATAATTTCTGAAGTTCTTTTCTTTTAGGAAAGTTAAATTCTGTGAGTCATATTAAATTCTGTGTATTTTGTATATTTATATCTTATGTTCGTGGGCCTCATTTTTTCCATTGCAAATATCTATTTTACACAGCCTGGATCGCTCAGTTGCAGAAGCATCACTCCTATTGTGTATTGGTATAACTGAAAGAACATTAGGATTTGTTGTGTAAATGTGAGAACATGCCATCTGTTTGGCAATGGGAAGCTAAAAACTGAGGGAAAACATTAGAGGTGTTAGAATACCTACCAGCTGGAAACTGAGGGAAAACATAAGAAGAAATAAAATATCTGCCAGTTGGAAGAAAGATACAGCTGGTTGCAAAATGCCTGCTTTAAGGGTGCAAATTCAGGCATCGAGCTACAGAAAGACATGCTGGGAAATTGCTCCTAAAGACAGCCTTGAACTAGAAAATTAGTAGATCTGAAGAAATTGCTGGGGAAGACAATATTGAAAACACATTTTTTATTGTGCTGTAGCTACCACTTTTCCGACACATTATATGTCTGTGATGTTTATATTCCCAGAAAAAAAAGCCAGCAGAAAATGATATTAAGGAAAGGACAAAATAACTGCAGTAGGAAGAATTACAGGCCCATTGTCAACTCCACAGTGCTCTCTGTGTGGTTTGCTAATTAATAGCTTCAAAAGCAGAGATAAACACTCTTTTGTTCCTGTTTATTTGATGATCTTGATTAATTAAAGTACAAGTTTCCTTTAAAAAGTCGAGACTGCCTTTAATTATATTACTAAGTGTGGCACTTTGTTCTTCAATAGCATTACACAGTGCATGCAGCCAGTTTTGCTGATTGAAGAGTTTTAAAAAATAAGGCAGGCTGTGTGGACATTTAGTAGCTGACTACAGCAAAATTGGTTAATGACTAGTATCATCTAAATGAGGCAGCAAGCTGAAAGACTCATAATCTCTCCCCATGCACAAATTTTAATTAAATAATTATAATGTCCTTGTTGTAATTATTTATCAGTAACTATGCTCCTGAGTATTGTCTCTTTTACTTTCATCTGTTCTCTCAGCTCAGCTGTACAATGAAAAAATCAGTTTCAAAGATCTGGTATGATTAATTCTTATTACCGAGGGCCCTATTCTGCTGCCATTATTCAACCTGATTAGTACTTTACTGCACGATTAGTCACATTGAATTCAATGGTTCTGTGTGTGCACTAAGGTACTGCTCAAAGGGGTGGCAAAATTGGACCCCAACTAACAACAGATTTGGGGCTGATGGTCTAAAAGGATGGATAAGATACCAATTCATATTATGCTGCATTTGGTGAGAAGCCACTCAGGAAAAGAGCTAGCCCTGTAAAGGCTTTTTGTGCCTCTGAGGCTCATTCAGACACTCAGAGCCTGTTCTTGCACCTGGGGACGTGGAAAGACAGCTCAGCCACCACAATCTTTAGCTCCTGCTGAAGTATGGCTCCCATACCATTTCCTTTAAGCAGCTAAGCCAGACTCACTCTTATGTTAAAAATTATAGGTCTTGGCATCTCAGTAGCTAACAATAAGATGCAGTTCTTAAATAAAATTTAAATTATTTCGTTGAGCTCTTTTCTGTTAATACATAAACTGTCTTCACATGTAAGCATGAGAGTATGAATACTCAAATCCCAAATACAGAGATGTCTCCTGTTGTGAAACAGTAGAGACCAAATAACCAGAATAAGATTAAAATGATAAGCATTAACCTTGAGTATCTCAAAAATTTCTTCTTAAAACTGGCAACAACAGTGAGACACATTAAAACCTCAACATAATAAAGTTATGCATGCTGCATGAAGAAAAATAAAACATCAAGAGCTGCAGGGTGACTATTTTTAAATAAAAACAGTCCTTGTGGAATATGTAGGGATGATATTTTCTTGAATGGGTAGTGTAGGCATTATGCTATTTTATTTATACGTTACGTATGTGTTTAGAGGCACAACAAGCAGTTCTGGAAATATGAACGTCTCAGCATTCTAATTCTGAAAAGAAAAAAATATTAGAATACCTTAAACTATGTAATTATGTTGCACAATTAAGGAGTGTCATAAACTATTGTGAAACCTTATTCAATGGTGTGCGATTATGACAAAGTGGGAATAGCTCGGGAATATGGATTTCTCAGAAATGCTGACTAAGATAAAATTTCATACAGAAAATTTTTTGAAAAGGATAACTTTTTCCAGGGTATGCTGCAATAGTTAAGTTTACAAAAAAAGATGGGGTTTACTCCTTTTATGCAATCTCTGTTAACAATTCAGAATTTCTCTCTTAAAACCTATCAGACTTGGAGACATTACTGCATGTGTACAGGGACCACTCAGACCACCTTTTTTGGCAAAGGATTTAAAAGTTACCATAGAATATGCAATGACCAAATACAGCAAACATTTGTCTCTTCAGTCATAATACACAAATTCAAGAGGAAAGAGTTGATTCTTAAGCTGTACAAAAAAACTAATTAGGAAAGGGAAAACAAGAAGGTTAATCAAATGGAGACATGGCTTGTGCACTTAGACAAAGACAGCTTTCATAGAATACTCCGCAGGTAGTACCTGGATAGGGATGGGATTCAGCATATTTCCTAATGCTGATGCATCTTGCTGGATAGTGTGGACATAAAGGATCCTTTTCGTTCAAGTAATGATTGTGTTTTCAGTCCCTAAAATTCATCCTAGTTGTGACCTTAACAAAAAATGTCACGGTGGGCAGCGTCCCTTAGCATCTGCTGGGTTGCCTGCTTAAGAAAGTTTCTTAAGTTTCTCTTAAGAAAGTTACACAAAAGGGAAAAATTGCTATCAATCTTCTCATAAACAGCTGGACTTCTCATGAGAAAAAAAAAAGCATCTTTTGATAGAGTGAATTATAATTTTCAATGACAAATCTTTTTAAAAGGCTAATAGTCAAAACACATTAAAACAAACAGTAGGAAATTCTTTAACTGTATCAGGAAGAATAGGCTAAACTAGTGCCTAGGTCAACTGGACCACTAAATCTGTAATTAAAATGGATGAAGAGATTGTGGAGAAATTACATGAATTCTTTGTAATCAGTCTTCACTAATGAGTATGAGGCAGACATTTCTAACTCAAGGTTAATTTTTACAGATGAGGCATTGTCAGAGAAAGTGGCCTCTGAATATGAGACATTTTAGCAACTAGATAAAGTTAATGGTAGAAAATCCCTGGAGCTGGATACTATTCATCTGAGAGTTTTAAAAGGGAAAAACAAAAAGTAGCTGAACTACTAACTAAAATAGGCAATAAACCTCTAATAGCAGGAGCCATTCCTGAGGATTGATTTTTATCTAAGGAAAGAAAGAACAAAGGATGACCTTGGGAATTAAAGAAAAAGGAACAGTGCTTTATAACCACTGAAATTATCCAAAATCATTTTCATAACCAGTCGTTAAAGAACCTTTTTAAAACTACCAAGGTGTTAGTCCTGTAAATGTATGGTACATTTTTAATTGACCTTTACATTTTCTCTGGGTGTAGTTTTTATTTTTCCAACCTCACAAAAATTCAAGAAGGAAACCACAGATATTTGGCAAGGAATCCTAGTAGGTATAATTTATCTTGACTTGCAAATTCTTCTAACAACGTCCCTTGCCAAGGATTTTTGGCAAAATAATAATGACAGCACATTGAGAACAAAAAATTCTGTCTTGTACCAAAAACCAGTTGGTGGATGGGATAAGGTTTGTGAGTAGTCATCAGCCAGCCTATCTGATTTACTCAAGATTTAACATGCTTTAAATTCACGAATGGTCTGAAGGAAGGATAGTAATTATTTCCAGGCAAATTCTTGTTTCACCAGGAGAGCTCTATCACTTAAAAAAAACCCCCCAAAGCATCGGCAACACCTGCAGCAATCTTCAGGAGAGCCCAGCACTTCCCAGGCGAACCCTTAGGCTGAGGAGTGCATGCCCATCTGGAGAACACAAGATGAATACTCACTCCTCATCACATCCAGTGGGATGTACTGGACTGAAGGGCAACAGAGCCACGGGCTCAGCTTTGAAAAATAAACTGCAACCTGCAGCAGCACAACTACTGAGGGAGGGCATAGGTTTTTGAAAAATTTGAGTGGAGATAGGTTTGTCCCAAAAAAGAAGGCAAAAATACCAGCAAACATCTTCATACCAAAAATTCAGGATGTTCTTATGCTTTACCTCATTATTGCAGTTAGCTGAAGACTCTGACTCTGGCCTTGTTTCACGAAAGAAATACCTCTTTTGGGGAGGATATTTACTTTTCTAGTGATATTATATTGTTGGAGAACATTGCAGAAAGAAAGATCGTGGAAATAATGATGAATAAGGGAGACAGGCTTACTGTGTAGCACATTAAATCATTAGGAATAATATGCGAAACTATACACAGTGAATTACTAGATGGAAAATATTTAAAAAATAATTTTACATTCCAAGTTCTCTCATAATGTATGGTCACCTGCGAAAGCAGTAGATTGATCCTGAAAAGTGATTTGCAGCTGAATCCAGCATTTTCCATGATTTTCTTTCCATTAGCAGAAGGATAAGTTTTGGCAGGTGGTAACTTGCTTACTGTAATCACAGTTAAGACTATAACAGTGTTTAGTAAAACAGTAACTATGGTTCCCACTGATCATTGACAACAGTGGGGTTAGAACAACATAACTTTTGACATCATAACAACCTCAATGCTAGCTTAAAGTGAACTTTTATAGCTTTTGCTAATCTTTAGAAAGAAGAATTGTGGCTTTGTTACATTTATGGCCTATTCTTGTTGCTAAGCTATCAAAGTATAAGTAACTAAGCTTTAATGTTTTCTTGTATATCTGTGATGTTCCTACTTTCAAAGAAAGGAGACAATAGTAAATTAAATTAGTTCTTAATATAACCACACCATGCTAAGGCTTTTGTCAGTTTAATTGTGTTTATTAAATGTATGATTTCTTCATGCTGTAACCAAATAGACAAGTGAAACTTTCTAGGGTATTGTAGACCAGGCCAGAGTGACTTTTTCATTTACATGTTAATGGAGTCTGCTCCAGTAAAGTTAATTGAAGAACATGCATAAAGATTTGTTTGCTCTGTGGACAGATGCAGTAGAAAAATCTGTTCAAAGGTGTACACTAGGGTATGAATATTGATGTGAGTGGGAAAGTAAATTATTATAGGAAAGTAATTTTTATCACATAAGCAATATAGTTTGAATTCCATGGAGGGAAAAACGTATATGCAGTTTCATACATGCCTTAATTTCAAATAAGAGACAGCAGTAATTAAGGGAGTAATATACTCTTTGTTTCCCCTGTTCTGCTTCCTGCAGTGTTTCTATATTTCTAGTTCCAAACGGCAGATTCTCAGCTGTCAAGGTGGACAACCTCAGGTGTGCGCAGTATGTCCTTGAAGTACCTCTGAATAGGTCAGCTTGACCTATGCCTTTCCTTTTCCCTTCCATTTTCTCCATGTCTTCTTTTTAAGCCATGTGAAAACAGAATAGTTTCTTTAAGGAACAGCAAGAAAGCAAGTTTACTAACAGAGTTTCTGGAGGTGTGAGGGCATTTTCCTGCCAGCTCTTTGGCCACAACTCACCAAGAGATAGCTATGCCTTGAGCAGCCTTTTCCTACAAAGGAATATGAGGGACCATGGGCTGGGGCTGCATGAATTTGAAGCTGATGGGAAAAGTGTGGGTATTCACTCATTTGTGTGCATGGAGCTAGGAGAAAGAGATGACTAAACTATTTAATTGAAGAAAAGGGGCCCAGACAAAAAAACCCAACCAACAACCCCAGCTTGTGAATGCTGTTTAAGCTGTTACATTTTGAGACAATCCCTTTCAGAGAGACTACTTTTGACTCTGGACAGCTCAGGACTCAATTCACTTGAAAAACGTAAGAGCAATTGACATCTCAAAGGTCCTTTGATTTCAGCTGTCATTGCAAAAGGGCACAGATATCTTTCATATATCCTGTGTTTTATCTGGCAACCCCATATAGATATCTGAGATACTCTAGAACCTCTAAAATGGCACTAGACACCTATATTTAAGAAATGAGCTGAGCTTTCAGGACGGGATTTGGTTTGAGACTAGAATACCTGGATGTAAACATCTACATGTAGCTGTTGGCACATGACCTGAGTACCTAAATCCCTGTAAAAGGTCATAAAATAAGTTGCCAAAACATAGTGCAAGTTGAGGTACTCTTGGGCTTATCTGAGACATCCATGTGAGGCTGGAAGAAGGGACACAGTCCTCAGACCTTTAAGAGTGGAAGATGGAGCCCAGGTGCGTCGCCTTATGCATTGGAAATGCCGACATCCAAGTTTGTTTAGTCAGATAAATAGTGATTGCTATTTGGTATTCAGTGAATGCAGAAATAATGTTGCCATTAATAATGCAGAAATGTTGTTTTCCTAAAACATAATTTCAGCGTTTTCACAGAAACTAGCAAATTACACATTATATCATTTTGATATTTTATGTTTTCTCACTTCTCATAAATGTAGTGTTGCTAATGCCAAAGATGTGTTCAAAAAAACCCAAGACATACTTGGCATGTTTACAGAAATTGAAATGTAAGTGCAATGCCATAGCAGCAAATTTCAGGCCCACTGATCCCATGAACTCCCAGAAAGTGATCAAAATGTGATTATGTTCTTTTACCATACCTTCTACAAGGGCAACAAGAAAGAAAAATCTAGAAGTGCCAAGGCAAACCACATCTCATGAGAATTCCCATGGGCAGGAGAGAGACCAAGCAAAAAGTTTTGTGCCACTATTGAGCCACTACAGTAGCAGCCTGTGTCCCCTTTGTCCCTGGTCCCAGCCATATGCTACTGCTTCTTCCTGGCACGGTCTTTGGGACTAATCCAATCCCATGGAAACTAGATTTATGGGGTTAAATTGGCAGAAAAGTAACAAAGAGATAATCAGACATTTTTCTGCCACTTTGTTGATTTGAACCAGTTCATTCCAAAGGTGGGCAAGTGCCAAAGCCAGTACAAATGGACAAGACTGGAAGAATGGCAAAAATGAGACTTTTCACAACAGCTTGCTTTTAGGTGGACTAAAGTGCCACATAGAACCACAGCCTCAAGTGGCTGGATCTGCTGTTTTTAAAATGATTCTGAACCCTTGTAATATTCACAATATGCCCAAAATACATTGAATTATCTGTTCCTGTGGAAAAATGCTTTGAGTAATAAAAAAATTAATGCTATTTGTTTTCCTCTTACAGGTTTCTAATGTATGGTGCATTATGAAAACTGATCAAAATCCTGAGTTGTAGCGCCAGACTCATCAGACTATCATATAAGTGATAGATGAGATGGGGAGTCACAGGCTGCCAAGCCCAAAGCCCAAGCTCTGCAGCGTGCCCTTTGTAATGGAGCTCCCTCATCCTGCCTCAGAGGTATGTAGAGTGTTACTGTCACAAGCTTGCTTTTATTTTGAACAGCTGAAAACAGCAAACCCTGTACCCACGTAAGCAGATAGGATTTCACCTGCGTAATGAGGCTGTGTGCATGTGGGGAGGGTGTCCCGTTCATCACACTGCATCTTCACACTAATGCATAGCTTAGCTTTACATTTGCTACAATTTGCACTATTGGCAAGTTTTTACCTTATAAATTGCTATGGATTCTCTTTCACATATTTATTTCATTAGCACACATATCTAATAAGACTGAGTCAACAGGCTTGGAGCTGCTAATCTAGCCCTGTCAGATATGATGTTCTACAAACAGGGTGTCTAGTTTCTTTGGACAGGAGCTGGATTTGTTGGATACCAACAGTTTGGTTACTTTATTCAATCTCCTAACAGCTGAAAGAAATTGGAAACAGTAAGCAGCCTTTCAGTTAAGGCAAACAAAGATTAAAGTGGCAGAAAGGAAGAAAGAAGCAACAGGACTGAAGCTCATATTACAATTAAGATTTTTAATAGTATCTCTCTGATGTAAATTTAGGTCTGTAATGAAAGTATACCAACCCTGGCTTTGCTGTCCCCACAAATGCTATGGCTGCACTGGGATCTTTTGGGTATCCCCACTAATTCTGCTGCTTTAGACACATTGATCAGCTGTCCATGAAGAGAGACTAAAGGGAACAGCCCTTAAACTTAGATCCTCTGCATCACACCTCGATTAGGTGCCTCAGATGGTGTTAGATAGTGTAAAACCCCCCTTTTCTACGTAAGTCAGCCAGTGGACCATTTGAAAACACACACGCTATCAGACGCTGCAAGAGAGAACTTGGGGTCACTGCAAACCATGCTGTTTCCAGCATTTGCATCTAAACAACAGGCGCTCTGATGCCACAGACTTAGAAGAAATACACTTATTTCACTGGACTACATAAAATTGATGGAAAGAAATTAGCAGTAAAGAGTTTTCAGATCAGGGTTTGGCCTCTTGGGGGTAACAAAGTAGATTCTGAAAGATACAGAACAGCATTTCAGCAATTGGGTACCATGCTTTGCTAGGTTACTTAAGACATTACAAGTAATGTATTGTTTAGTTGTACCCATGTACACCATTAAAGCTATTCCAGTGTGGCACAGAGTGAGCAAGTTGAGGTCAAAATATGCCAGCTGGAGAATATTAGGGAAAAATGTTCCTTCAATTTCTGCTTAATGTTCTGATGAAAATAAAGAAGCCACTCACTGGTACTGTGGATATGTTTACTTACACTACATTATGACTGCTCTTCTCTGACTTACCCTGGCTCCTGCAATATCTCTTGCCATTTCCCAGTCTTGAATTTCTCATATACTTTCTAGGAAGGAGCAGTTTATGTCCATCATGTTTCTTTTGCAGGAAAAAAATAAGGAGAAAAAAAAAAAGGATGTTATTAACTGTAGCAACATTACTGTAGTTGTTTTGGGGTTTTATTTTTACAACAAAACTATGTTAAAAGGAAAAATTATATAAACACATAAGCTGCATTTGGCAATGGTATACATAAAAGTTTTATGGAGACAAAACCCTATAGGGTTCTTTTGGAGATAATTATTCCAACATGCAAATTAAAATTGTGCATTATTCATTTTTGTCAAATAATTTTCATTTGCTTTGGTGTTCTTATAATAAAAATCTGCCAACAGGGTTTCCTCTTAACTCATCTAAGGAAGCCTGTGAAGAACACTCCATATTTAACTCTCTTTTAGATCACTGTGGCTTGAGAATACTTTTAATCTCTTTTCCATTTATAACTGTACTGCTTGACCTTTTTGCAGCAAGGTGTCTTGTATATAAAATGTCAAAGAGAGGATTATAGACATGGGACAAAGATATAGTTTAATTAAAAAAAGTCCTGTGAGACTGAAAAAGGTTACTGGCCCAGATCACAAATATTTAATGCCAGATTACTATTTATGATGTTAAAATAACAAAAAAGGGTTTATGGGTAACTTGTAATTGACCAACCTTTACAGGTGCATATGATAATATTAAGCTTCAAGTAATAACTTTCATATTAGCTTGGAAATTACTTTTAAAAATTTAAGAAACATTTCCTTAATGTTTTCAGTGTATTATAGAACTATCTTTACAACATGAAATAGGTTAATGGTTTAAAGTCTGTTTCTAATTCAAAATGGTGCTGTAGGAAAGCATAAAATAAAGTGTGAGTTTTTGAAATTTATTCTCATGTTCATTATTTTCTGTCTCTGACATTTAGGCTTGGATAGGAGCATGGGTTCAATTCAATTCAAATTTCCCACAGAAACAGTGAATACATTTCAAAGCTGAACGGTTCTACCAGGTTTCTCCATTTCTGTTCACCTTGTGTGATAAAGAGATGGAACAATTGTTTTTGCACTTCAGAAACAAAGGGAAGGCCATGCACACGTGTTCCCAGAAAGAACCCAATTTACCAGTTAATTTGTGAATCAAAATGAGTCCATGATGGTATTGACTGGATTTTGGCTCAAGATTGGGTATTAACAAATCAATGATTCAGCAGTGGGGAAAAAAGGAAATTTGAAGCCCAGTTTTAAGAGTAGAGCACCCACAGATCTCCTTGGCTTTCACTGACAAACTCATGGAGTCATCAGAGACAAACAGGCACACAATTTATGCAACTACTTCAGTTAAGGTGCAGTAAATGCATTGTGTAGTGATAGTTTGAGTTTTATATTTTAATATAAAACAAATTTTTGGTTAAACTTTCTAGGTAAAAGTTGGTAAAAAAACATAGATAGATGAAATATAATACAGAATTTTCTTGGGTCTAAATATTTTTAGGGGAAAGTGAGGAAAAAGGTAAGATGAAAAAAACTTTTCCTGCATAGCAGTGGTAACCAGCATCTGCTGTAAATATCCATGGTTGAGTTTGAATCTGGGCAGAAATATTCAGACTGTTATTAGAGAAAAATGCTACCAGAATTCCCACAAGAAGCCCCATGTCACTATGGGCACTCTGAAATTCCTGGTCAGAATGGAGAAAAAATTCCTGCTAGTAAAGGCACTGTTTAGTAATGTTCTATTATGCCAGCTAGCACACTTCAATAATGATGACAGTATAGCAAGTGATGGTAAAGAGAAAACTGGTAATGAGGATGAGGATTTGGATAGCAGATTGCCCAAAACATGATGACAGCATTTACTCAACACCCTGTGGGTGAAGGCATACAATAATTTTTATCTTATAGTTCTGAAGAGCTGATAAACGAAAGCAGATATTCTAAATAAACCTGCATGGGTACTGCCTGCTTGGAGAGCAGCATGTACAGCACAGATGGGATGGTCCACCCCTGGAAGTGTTCAAGACCAGGTTGGATGGGGCCCTGTGCAACCTGATCTGGCTGGTGGCATCCCTGCCCAAGGCAGGGGGGAACTAAATGAACGTAATAGTCCCTTACAACCCCAACCATTCTATGATTCTGTGATTGCAAAAAAAAAAAAAAAATTTGAATACCTGAAGAAATTGTAGCCCGATTTTAAGATTACACAGCAGTACTACAATAAATAGACAGATATTGATAATTAATGACTTGTAAGTAAATAGAAAATGTAATATGATGCAATATGGGTTTTCCAGGAGTATCACTGTAGTATTTTCCTTTTATCAGAAAACGCCTGGTATTTTACTTTGTACTAGTTTGAAAACAAACCAGTGGGAGATCACAAGTCAGAATTATAATTTAATAGGAAAATTAAAATAAATAAAATAGTACAAGAACACTGACAGAGTCAGGATACAACCTGACACCCTGTTAGTTAGGGTGGTGGTAGCAGTCCAGATGAAGTGGTCGGGTTGAAGCAGTGGTCCTGTAGAAAAGGGTCTGGTCTTCACCTGAAGGTCTAGTGGTGTAGCTCTTGTCCTCTGGGAACCCAGCAGGTAAGAGCAGTTTGTGCCAGTCCAAACCCCAGATTATATCCAGGTGGGAATGCTTGGCTCCTCCCCCTAGGCGGAGCATCTCACAATGGGTTGATGTAATTCTATGAGTCCTGTGGTGGGTCCTTGATTGGCCATTAAACAGAGATAGCCCCTAGAGGGAGTTATCAGGGAGGAGTCATGGCAGGAGATAACGAACACTGCCCCACCTGCTTTAGCAGCTTGTGAAGATGATAATAGAACACATGCTTTTGGTTACATCTTACATTGTAACCTAGGACATTATCCACCCCTTATTCTATTACCATCTACATCATAGCCTAATCAATACCCTCCTTAATCTCTACACAATGAAAACCTTACATACAGCTCTCACTTAAAATTAAGTCTCCTTGTAGTACACGACGGGTTTCCCCAACTTCCTGCATTATGCACCAAGTGTAACCAGGTCCTTGAGCTAAAACAATCCCACAAATGGGTTTGCCTTTGCCTGAGGTGTGACTAGTCCAAACAGTCTTTCCTACAATACCTCTCATGTGTACCGCAGGGACTTTATCCACTGTGTGCAATGGTTTGGACTGGGCGGGACCAGCTCAATTGATGGAGCCTCTAGTGTTGACCATCCAGGTGGCCTTTGCTAAATTCAGTTCCCAATTTTTGAAGGTCCCCCTGCCAAGTGCTTTCAAGGTCGTCTTAAGTAGTCCGTTGCACCGTTCAACTTTCCTGGCAGCTGGTGCATGATAAGGGATACAATAGATCCATTCAATTCCATGTTCTCTGGCCCAGGTGCTTATGAGGCTGTTCTTGAAATGGGTCCCATTGTCTGACTTAGTTCTCTCAGGAGTGCCGTGTCTCTTCAGGACTTGCTTTTCCAGGCCCAAGATGGTGGAAAGACAGGGAAATGGCTGGGATGTTCTTGGGTCATTGTTAACACAGTCAAGAAAGACGAGTCAGGAAAATTCTGCTTTTGAGTTCCTCCAGGTCACACTAACATGTTGTGATTAATCCACAGTATAGAAAACCAGACTAACATACATTAAAACCACCCAATGTTTTCAAAGTAAATAATACAAGATATGAAGTAATTTACTTGAAGGTCAGTGACAGAAGTACCTTCTTCACTCTGCTGCACTTCTGCTTCTCAGAACTCCCAGGCAATTGGGTACCCTGGAGCAGAGACCTCCAATATCTTCCAGTGTTATAAGGGTCCGTGTAAAATAGCTATTAATTAGCACAAAGGCCTCAGCTGAGTTCCCAGACACTGTATTACCAAGTTACTGTCATTTCCTATGTGTCAATGAATATTGATTAAAACCAGCATTTTCTGCTGGGCAGTTTACACTGTTCCTACCCTGCTTATTGGCAGCAGGTTATTTCATTTTTCCCAGCTTACCTCTCCCACATGCCACGGAAACCTGAAGCCTAATCGACCACTACGGTGAGAGGCTTATATAGGCTGAACATTGCGACACCTGGTGCTGGGGCTCCTTTGTCCTCTTGCAGATCTAATCCTCAACACCTGTGCATTATATAAAGATGAGGAAAAATCAGAGGTTTATTTAATTACTACATATGCCCATAATTTAAATCAGCATAGGCTGTTAGTGTTCGGTCCAAGGTTTGGAGTGAAGTATGGACCTGAAACCAATGCCATGGATTTTTACATTCAGAAATATTTGGTATGTGTGCAGCTTTTAATAAATATTTTGTGAAAGTAGAACTCATTGGTATATTTTTCTTGATCACAGAGCTGTATTAAAACATACAAACCCTTTCATTTTCAAACATGCATATTACAGTCATATAATTTGACCCTTCCTTCATCCAGCTGTACACTTTCTTTTCCTTCTGAAAGAATAAGAAGTTTTCAGATTATGAAGGGGAAACACATTTAGCATCACCAACTGCTGTAATCCTGTGGGTTGTGTCAAATGCAGCCTATGTCACCAGATTTACACTTCAGATTTCTCACCTGTGTCATTGTCACGATGTTACCATTTCCCAACCTGTGAAACATATGGACTAATCCTGCAAACCTGTCAGGGACAGGCCTCATGTTGACTTCACCATCCCCAGACTTTATTTCGTCTATTGATCTGAAAGGCAATAACAGAAAGGATCATCGTCATCTGATATCGTTATCCTTAGGCATGGAGTTCAGATTTTGCCAATTTCTATTGAACTCCAGTAGAACATAAGCAAGGGTCTCCCATAGTATGTCAGCAAAAATTATTCCCAAATACATCTTTTTTTTCCTAGAGGGGAGTTTTTCAGACACAGGGCCATGACTCCTGTCTAGGTGTGCAGAGAATGACAGTGATCTCCTTCAGTACTCTCCTTTCTGATAGTCCTTTTCAATTCTTACTCTGCTGGGCATGACTTTAAAAACATGGCTTTATAAATCACCTATAAGCAGAATTTGGTGCAGTGATGCCTATTTGAATCATCAGAGCGCCTGAAAAATTGGTCTTATGAGAAGCAGATTGTTCATTCTCTGCAAGAAGTGCCCTGAGCACCTTCCTTACATAGCAGAGCACTTAGTCGGGGTAAACATACACCCAGGGTACAGTTTCACATCGCAGTTAAACTCAACTAAGGGCTTGCTTCCAGTAAAAGCAGGAGGTATCAGTCCCTTTCCCACCTACTTTGTTCCTTCCTCTTCTGTGTCTGCTCCCAGATGTTTGATGTTTTCTTCCTCGGCACCACTATGACACTCATCACACAATAAGTTGGGTCAATATGCTAATCTTGCAAAAAAAATTAATTTTTTTTGAGGGGCTTTTGCTAGATTTTTTTTTCTGCAGCTTTAATGAATTAAATTGGCCTTTTCAGCCATCCACTGAACAGTGGTTTGGTCTGGTGGCAGGCCACAGCTGGGATTCAGTCGACAGTGTGTGTGTTGGGGAGCAGGGGTGCAGTGGAGGGCAGTGGGACCCCACCAAGGTAACGAGGAGACAGTACCTCTGTCACCACCACCCCCAAGTATGCAGCTGAAGGCAAAACTTTTGGAGTATTAGACATCACCTTCAGTTCAACTTCTGTTCTCCTCTACCCTTGAATTCCCCTTGAACTTGCTGAATCCTCCATTTTCAGGTTTCAAGAGAGTGTCGATTGGATTGCAACTGTATATGCAGAATGTACATTTGAAAAGACACAAAAGGGAGCATCATAAACCCTCTGCCCTTTGTACTTTTCTGAGGTAGTAATAATTACCCAGACCCTAGAAGCCATAGAATGTAACAGACTTAGACTCCCAGATACCTGTAACTCCAGAGTAGGCCAGGACTTAGTGCAGCGCAAATTTAAAAACTGAAAACCTTTTCAGGCATGTTCACATTTCCTGAGCAAAACTCATTTAAATTCTCAGGGCTGATCTTAAACTGCAAGCAGGCTTACCTGATTTGTGCCCAGTAGCTATTGACAAAGATATTACTCTCTGTTCTTGTCTATTTTTTTTTTCTCAGAGAAATCTTCCTTATGTTCTTGTGTCTTTCACTAGTACTACTTTCCATAATCCATCAGATTTCATATTATCAGATTGTTTGAAGATGTATGTTCAGATTTCTTTGCTTGCTTAGCAGTATGTAAACACTGGAGACCTCAGTTAGATTTATATGACAAAGGAAGTGACAGGATCTCTTTGACAAAGCTAAGCAAGGAGTCTAAAGTGTTAGACTTCTGGAAGTTGTAGGTTGAAGTAAGTGGTTAGGACCTGTCCTCCATCAGTGACACAGCAGACACACAGTGTAATTCATCCCTACAAGCCTGTGAACAAACCCAGGGGGTTCCTGTGGGGACTAAGGGAATTGCCCTGTTCAAAAGCTAAAATTGGTTTCTATCAAGAATTTTGTCCCATATTTGAGAGCTGCCCTGACTTTTCTGTAGGACATCATCTCATAGAAAACATGACTCAAAATGGTGACTCATTAGGTCCTTCTCCTTATTTCTGAGTAAAATCTTAATTCTAGATGATTATACATATACATATAACAAAAAAAATATGGATAGGATGCTATTATAAATACACAGAAGATTGTGAAATTATTTGCAAGTTCAGTGGTTCACTTGGAATTTGTAGGTATTTAAATAAATGATTAGGGAGTAGACACATATATGGTGCTCTTACTAAGGATAAAAACATAATTTGCCACATCTCATAGTTATCAGCTCTGCAGTTTTGGCAATGGCATATCTTCTCTTGGTGGGAGTTTTGTCTTGAGGAACTTTGTTATAGACCATGTGAGAAAACCTGCTTTACCTGCATACCACTAGAGTCTGTGCTCTTGGTTGCTGTAGGTTTACTGACAGCAGCGTTGCAGACAAGCAGCAGAATGTTCACAGTGTGGTTTCATGGCATAGTGCTATGGCCATATGTATTGGCATTGCCATACAGCTACTACATACAGCTCCTTCAGATCAAGCCATCCAACTCTTTGTTTGGCACCATCTGCTACTGTGGTGGAAGTTTTCTAATACCATGAGCAATTTCTTACTAAAAAAACTGAAAACAGACCTTAAAATATACTATTTTCAAGTTAGGTTTTGAAACCTGTATGATCCTCTGCTCTTCGGGGCCACTGAAGTCTTTTATGACGTAGCAATATGTTTTATAAGGAAATATATGTGAAAATATGTGAACAATTTATAGCATCACAAACCCTATTTATCATAACATTACTTAATCTCAGAAGACTTAATTTTCTTTGAAGTTATCTTGAAAACCATCATTAGGAATCACAGGTCCTAGGTGGTGGAATTCCAGGAACCATGGAAAATGCAAGAAAGAGTAAGTGAATGACTCTACATTTCTGGTATGCTGTGAGTTCACCAGATTGGTCTGCCTGTTCAAAGAAGCATAGAAAGGGTCAGATTTGGCCAGCTGGGAATCCCTGCTACACTGTCCATATGTTTTAACAGGTGGAAGGGTTGCTCAGTTCTTTGCTCTTCTGCTTGGAAGTGGGTGATGTTTGGAGGTGCCCAGGGGGTGCCCGCTGGGCTGGACCAGTTCCAGCACTCTGAAACTGCAACGAATAGGATAAGGAAGAGGCATTCACAGAATCAATCTTTAAACCCTGTGCAGTGGAGAGAAATAGCTTCCTTCAGGGGACACAGAGAGCAGCTGAACTAGGCTCCTGCTTTCAATCTCTTTCCAGTGACTCTGCTGGGAACTCAGGGAGATAGCTTAATTGGTCCTCTCTGATACACTGATAATAATGATAATAAATAATGATAAAAACCTGCTCATTTGCTCCATAATTTGAGGTGAAATTTCTACCAAAATGCGTAAAATTCACCATTGTAGTTCTATTTTTAAGATTCATGCCCCATTCACTGAATAAAAGGCAAATGGAGAGGGAGAAAGATAAACGGAAATTGAGTTAATACTGAGGAAATGTGCCAAGTAAAGTCCTTGGAAACTTTCAAGGTCAATGCAAAAGTGTGCATGAAACCTAACAATTCAGCAAGTAAAAATGACCTCACATTTATGAGAAGCCAGGTAGAAGAATATGGCTTTGCATTTACCCTACTGCTGTTCACATTTCCTGTAGTTTTAGTTTGTTGTTCTTAATAATAAGAGATTATTGGAGCAAATAAGCAACATGAATTTACACCTCCGTCTGTGGCAGGCAACAACTGCTGTGCAACTGAAGGGAGAGTTCTCACTCCAAGCATCTGAGGACAGTGCTTCCAGAGGAATCTCTCAGGACTCATCACTACTCTTCAAACTGAGAGAAATTTACAGGCAAACATTCACTGACAGTTGAATAGCAACAAAAAGCATTATAAATGAGAACTTCCTTAGCCCAGGAATATTTAGGATTTCATGGTTATGTAAAGTATCTTTATGACATATCAAAGCACACTTTTGATATTTATAATATACCAATTGCATAACCAAGGAACTTTAAGCTGTAGAGCAATGCTGTTATAATTTTAACAAGGTTATAATTCCAATGAGATATATTTTAAACCCATTAAAAAAGTAATACATGACCTTTTTTAGCTCATTTTGCATCCACTTTAAAAGAAATTTTAGAAGTCTGTCAGAATTTTAGATTCCTTTGGATGCAATTTTGCATGTCTGTTTTGAGGGAAATTTTGAAATTTTCAAAGCTTTCATGTAAAGCCTGACCTACAGGAACTCTACCCCCGCAAAAAATAGTAAAGCATGTGTCTTCAGTGACACTGATTTTTCCCTCACTTGAAGAAAATACAGCAGCTGTCTGCCATGACAGTTACAAATCTGTCAGGTTGTGTAAACTGGGAACAAAACAAAGAACATGGTGTCAAAAGGGATGCCTACAATTTCTGAGAATTTGAGCTGCTTTTTCTGTCTCCCTGGGTTTTTGGGCTTTTGCTGCACAGTAAGGACTTGAGAAGCGCTGGGCTCCATTTGTAGAGATGGTAAATAAGGCTCCCTAGACAGGTAGGAATGCCATCACTGTCTGAGTAGCCCTTGCAACCCTTGGTCTCCTTAGGCTAAAGGCTCACTAGCTTTTCCTGGTCCTTAGCAAGCTCCAAAACAAACTTCTAGAAAACAAGGTAGCTTTAGATCAAAATGTTGCCTGTATTTCAAAAGAGGTTTACCATGTATACATGCCCCTGTATAGCTAATCTTATTTAAAAGTAACTTTCCAGGAAGAAAATTCTGAAGGTGCAAACTATCTCTCTTCAGACCTACGACACTGTAGTTAGTTGGGCTCCACTGAAAGAGTGACAGAGCAGTCAGGGATAAAAATAAACCACTGGTTCACATATCATTCATGCTCACAGAGAAAGATTCGGGACATGCTGACTAAGCAGTGTTTGAACAAATAAAGTTGCTCCTTTGTGTTATTTTTTATGAACTACTCCACTGATAAATACTATGACTATTAAATGAGTGTCAAAAGTTGCAGTGGTTTAGGTCTAGGCTAATATTCCTAGGTTATCTGTCCTTTGTGCCTATCAAGTTTTTTGTTCCTTTTAACCTCTAGGGAACAGGAAGAACTGTTCTAGTTCCAATAATATTTAACTTTATATGAGTCCCAGGATAATTTTAAAAAGCTCTTCTACCATACCTAGTGCAGGGACTAAATGTGTTTACTTTGTTGATATACTTTGCTGTTGGATGGTGATCAGGTGATCATGCCAGTTTCATTAGCTTTTTTGGCAGTTGTTTACGCAGATGAGTACAAGTTGCAGCTAATTCATTTTCAGGGTCTAGCAGCAGTAGTAGGAATTGATTTTTAGGGGCTTATTTTACACCTGCTGGAGAAACAGAAAACACAGCGGTACACCATGGCTCATGCAGTTCAAGGATGTCCTAAGAGTTCTTTAAGGGTGACTTTTTGCTATTGTCTCCTTCTTGACATGTTTGGTCTCCAGGGAAAATTCAGGAACATTGTGAGTTGGTGATAACTACATGGAGCCATGTTATCAGACTAGCTCTTGCATATCCATGTTAGCAATGATGCAGAGGTATGTTTCTCTCTAGGCCAATGGCTATTTTAACTTCTAGCTCTGACTAAGCCAGTGGAGCAAAAGTTAACACCCAGAGCTATGGAAGTGCCCCTAGCATGATGTGTGTTAGAAAACACAGAGCCTCTGAGTTTGATTATTCCTATCCTCTCCTTTCAAACCATCTTCTCTAGACTGCCTTTTCAGACAGACACCTTCTGAACAGAGAACGCTCAGTTTGTGTCCATAACACTCAGTAACAGCATGGACTGAAGGGCTAGCTGAGTTGGTACTGTAAAGTATTCATGACAAATAGATTCTAGAGTAGTTTGCAAATTTTCTCCTGGGTAATACCCAGAGGAGGTGTAGCTAGACGGGATTCACATGCTGCTAGCTTGAGCATTAACATGCTTACCACTCCAATGCAGACACCCAGAAAGACAGACTGCTTCCTGGACAGGTGGCCACCAGTCAGAAAAGAGAAGTTGTAATAATCTGTTCTTTGATCTTTCAGAGGTCTCCAAGATTTCTACTGCTTTTTGGCTTGGATCACAGTTTAAATAATGATAATATTTTTCTCTTGAGTCCTTTGTTTGCTAACTTGTAACATGTCAACAATTTCATTTCTATCAGTGTTTTTTTTATCTTTCATGTATTTCACAGCTTCAACTTATATATTATCTCATAGTTCAAAAATTTTTAAAGAACAAGTAAACCAACATCCCACATTTGTGGATACAAAAATGGATGGTGGTTCACAGTCATGTGCAGCACAGGGTGTTTCACCTCTTCTACCCAGCAGATATTCTCACTCTTACTCAGGAAACTTCCTGATTGACCTTTTCTTCATGATAAATAAGAGCATTGCTGATGTTGATTTTCTTCATCCCTTCCTATTCAGTCCTGGATGCCCATCTGGAGTGTTCAGGCAAGAGAAGCTAGGATATAGTTGGTGTGGCCAACTTTAGGGGCATAAGACTGAGGGTCAGATGAGACACAGCAGGCACCAGTGGCATAGTGAAGAGTACTGGAGAGATTCTGTGTGTACTGTCTTCAGGAGATGACCATACCATGTTCATCTGTTTCATATTATAGGGCAGATTCATATTGTTGACCAGATTCATATATATAGGACAGAACTGGTGATTTGCCTTCATGCCACAAAGGTAGTCAGTTGCAATGGTCTGTTCTCCAGATGTATTTTAGAGACCACTTAAAAGATCAAATTTACCTAAAGCAGCTCTTGCTTTTTATGTGGGAATGGCTGGCACGATCACTGTCTCTGTGCCATGTATCTTTGTTTCTGCATAGTATTTGAAATCAAATAGCTTATCGACCACTTCTGTCAGGTCTTTTCTTTAGGGGACTAAATAACTGAACATTTCTCATGGAAAGTCCTTGCCATGGGAATTGTCACCTCCTCTGTAGCTCAGATTTGTAGCTTAGATAAAAGTCACATTTACTTACTCTAGGTCTTCCTTAGAGCTAGCCTGGGCAAATAGCCATAGAAGAAAGAAAGACAGCACCAGACTGGCTTAGTTTGTGCCCATTTTTGATAGAGGTTATCCTAGAGTCTTGATAACTGCAGAAGTAATAAACACTGCAATAGTCAGTATAAAACTAAAAAAAAAAAAAACTGAAAGCCTATTTTTAGAGACAGCTTGAAGTTCACTTCGGGACAAAAAAGAGCTGGAGATCACTCTACAGCAACAAGTGTTATGTGATTGCACCAGTTGCATTAAAGCTTTCAAGTGTAAATCTCTTTAAAGGCTACCCATATGAGGAAAATGTCATTCGGGAGACTTGGGTAAGTGTCATGGACCCTGTGGAATGTAGTCATGGACTTCATTTGGTGAGCTGGATGGCTTCCCAGCTATCAGAAATTCCACTGTGGCCTGAGACAAAAAACAAAAGATAGAAGATGCTATATTTGGTATAAGCCAAATGCCACCTGAGCCATTAGAGCAACAAGGGGGTCTTTAAAGGGGTGAGATTCACCTGGAAGTTTCACCTGCAATGTTCCACCTCCACTTTCCAGGTCTGCCAAGATTTTTTAAATTGACCTGACAAACAGCATTGAATAACTGCCTCTCCCAACAGCAGATGGGCAGTCAAAGGCTATTGGGCAAGCAGTCCTCTGGCAGCAGAGAGGCATATACATATTCTGACTCAGAAATTCTTAGATAAAGTATAAACATCAGTAATTATCACTGAAGAGACTGTAGGAACTAAAAGCAGGGATCATAATTCTGGCAAATCTTAAAGAGATATCAGATCTTAGAAGAATTAACAATGTGTTTTATTTTTATACCTTTTCACTGAAATCTTCTGCATATTTTTATTCATTGTACTGTGCCTGTACACTCCTCATAGCATTTTGATATGGTAACTAGATAAATTCCATCTGACACTCAAATCTTCATACCGATGGTCTCTAAGGACCTATGAAGAACAAGATATTAGGATATAATACAATACAGTTTCTTATAATACAGTTTTCATATTAAACATAGAATTCTCCATTTCCAAGACGTGTAATACAACAGCTTAGAAAACAATTTTATATCCAATACACATTAAGTTTTGGCTATTATAGATCAGCATATCCCAGTGAAGCCAATGGAGTTATTCCAGTTAACAGTAGTTAAGAAATGTATTGGTCTTAAATTGAATATTTGTTTTTTAAGCATTACATGCATTCTTACAACACAGTCCAGCAACTTGTGTCTCTCCTGACACTCATATGGCCCCATGTGCCATCTAGTGGAAAAGGTCAACCTTAAAAGATGCTGTCAACCTGAGCTAGGAGGGTTTACAACGGAAAATGAAATGAAAAAGAAATACTAAGGAAGTCTTATTCTGAAGAGCAACATATGTCAAGTGCATATGTTTTACAAGTAGGTAGAGAGAGATAATATTTGACAGTTCGGAATTAGTATTAAAATGATTTCCAGTATAAATAAACACTTTTGAATCTTTAACTGCGTAGAAATCAATATTGTCTGAGGGACAAAGGGACTTATTTTTCTTATTCTAGTGATTAGTCTTGATTTCATAAAGGCAATCTGGAGAAGGACAAGAAAGATAAAAGATAAAAATAGAAAAGTACATGTGGAACTCAGAATTTGAAGGAAGTAGTAAAAGCAGTTCTTAGAATTGATATCAATTTTCCTGCAGTCTGAAATGCAATTGTAAAATAAGTCAGTGGAATGTAAACACAGTATTATATTAAGAATTATTTCATTATTTAAAAAACCCCCAGGCTTCTCATTTCATTTTGTTGTCTCTGTCCAACTAATCTGCACTAGAGATCTATTTTCTCTCTTTTTTTTCCTCTTGTTGTAGAATATATCTGCTGCAACTTCTGTCTTTCTTCAGTCTTTCCTCTCTTCAGGAGCTGCTTACAGCTGTTTTTGCAGATTGACTCTCCCTGTCTTAGTTCAATTTTCCTGTAGTTTATAGTATGTCTGTGACTGCAGAACGGGTTTAACTGTATCACCTACCAAATAATTTCTACAGTATTCATCTTCACAGATGCTCTTCTGATCCAACTTTTTCTCAACACTTCAGTCATAGCAGGAGTTCTTACTTTACTAGAGGCACAAGGAATATGAGTAAGTCCAGGGAAGTCCCCTCCATGGAACTGGACATGGCAGCAATGCTCTTAGCACCACGTGCTTGGAGGAAAGTTTACCTGCAGCTAAAACTTTTGTTCTGAGACCAAACAGGCAGAAACTTGTGGCTGATTAAAGCAGAGTGAACTAAGATCCCCACAAACGAAATTTTGGGCAAGATACCAGTGTCAAAGTTCACATTCCCTATGCCTTTGCGTGATTCAGTCTTAGATTCAAGATACTGGCTAGGAGAAATAGCCCCATAAACAATACATATATTTACCTGCTCCTGTTGAAAAATCTCAAGCTTTTTCAATGACGCAGAGAGAAAAAAAGGCCAAAAAAAAAGGCCAATAAAACAAAGGTGGGCCCTAACTGTTCCCACTTTAAACATCCAGGTGTATTCATTATATGTGTGGCTGCTGCAACTTTAGCAGCAAGGTCAGTTTCATTACTTTTAACATGCTACAAACGTTGACCTGAAAAATGCAGGCAAAGACACAACAAAAGTGATGCCAGCAGCTTTAATCTCAGCAAACATATTGAGAATTTTGTGAGCAAAAGGGTACTCCTCGACCTAACAGCATGACCCTGTCAAGTAAGTCTCATCATTGCTGACAGGCTTAGAGGTGTGGAAACTTCCCAAAGAAAATATTCCCCAAAATATTTCACAGTGGAAAGTGTCAGTCAGCTGAAAGGCAGGAGTTGCTGACTCCCATCCTCTTGTTTCTCTCTTGATGGATCTCTGACTAGATGAAGTCATATCTGTATGGCTTCATACACTAACATCCAACAGACACTTGTAGAAAAACCTAGCACTTAATTTCTTCACCTTCTGATCCAAGACAGGGATTCCACCAACAAAGAATATCGTAAAATGGATGAATTTTTCTGAAAGAAAAAACACAACTGGAAAGTGTGGAATTTGAATTATTCTAATTACATTGCTAAAGCAGTTCTATATATTCTCTGGCCCTGCCACTCACTGCTTTAAAGGCATAGCTTTTTTTATGAGAATACTTCAAATCTGTGAAATGCGTATAGGCACTGAAAACGTAATGCTGAGCTGTGGAGATTCAGTGAGTGTATCTACCCTGCTATTCACTGGAAGAGCTGAATGATGATGAAGGGGAATTAGAGAACTAGAGACTTAACTTCCCCAAGTGCATGTAGCTGGTGCCAGTCAGCGAGCAAGACCTTCCTTCTTGCTCTCAACAAATTGGTCAAAAGTATGTTTTCTACTTGTGTATATATACAAGTATACATATCTATGGATATCTATATCTATATATCTCTATATATATCTCACGCTTGCAGAGGTTTTACAGGTTATTCCAAAAGTGTGTTCCAGAGAAAACATGCACATAAAATACGGTGTATTCCTTTCCCTTTATAAAATGTTGGTACATTATGCTAATTTCTAATCCTAAAATCAGGGGGAACATAGTACTACAACTACCCATGCTCATGAGAGTGGGCAAGATGCTAGCCCATCCTGGGGCCAAGAAAAAGCATGAAATAAATCAGAAATAAATACATTAATTTGGGATAAAATAATTCAAAGATAAAGTGTATTAATATTATAAATTTTTTGCACGAATTTATTAAAACACACTTCAGCAGTCAGAGCAGAATAAAAGCTAATTTGCAACTGGTTGTAATGGGCTTGGAATCAGCTTTAGTACTAGAAGAAAGTTCAAATACAGTAGAAAGGAAATGCAATACAATAAAGCTGTGACTCAGGGGACTGATTGGGATAATGAAATGCATTTCGATGAATTCTTATGGGTAAAGTATTATTACAGAGGAGCTTATAAACAAGCAGGGAATAGATGAATTTGCCACAATAGCACTACCATGTCACAGTGACTTGTATTACTATAGAAATTATTTTGAAGTGCGAAAGGTACTGTACTTGGCATTCTAGTAACTAATCTAAAGTGACTATTTCACTGAGCTTTGTTGTTCATCAGGATCAAAAGTGCAGACTGTGTGTCTACTTGGTAACAGAACTGCTAATGCTCTATTCATCTGGCCAGCTGTGAGTCTCCTCTAAGACCACAGAGCAGACATTCTGCACATCTATTCATATAAAACCCAGGGAGGCTGTGGAAGTTTGCTGTTTTGCCTGCTCTGTGGGGGCCTCCTGTGGCCTGAATTAGATGGCTCCTTCTCTCAAGCAAGTTAAAAATAACTCTTGAGTTATGATTTGTGAAAACAGCAGGGCTAATGCCAAGACCAGAGAGCTGTGGTTTGCTCCTTGTGTGTTTGGAAATGTTACAAGTAATATTTTATGAACTTTCAATTTATATATAATTTCCTTTATGCAAATATATACCTTCTTGTTGAACTGTGCATCATTTTATAAACCCAAAATTTGACTTGCCTCAAAATGGTAATTAAAACCACCCAGATTTTAAACTTGTATAAATTTTTGATAGATTTCTTTTCCACTCAACCATGTAATCAAATCTTATTAGAAACTGTGGAACATGGAGCAATTACATAATTTCTTTAATTTCACAAGTCTGTGCTGATAATTTTACAAAATTCCCTTATCTTAGATACATTTAGTTTTAAAGAAAAACTGTGAATCTTTGCAACTTACATAATATTGTTTTAGAATTTCTGTGAATGGTGCTGAAGAAAAGTGGATAGGTGAGAAGATGATCTCTAGTGCATCCTTTAAATATATTTAAGATAGCATTGAAATCATTTTGCATCTCATAAAATGTAAGATATCAATGGCTTGATTAATTGTAAACAGAATATCTTTTCTCATCATCTCTTGTTCTCCTTAGATTGTGTATTCTGGGTGGGATTTTGCATGTCTCTTACAGGCTTATGCTTTCTTAGCACACAATGTGTTTTGGGCATTACCACAGTATAAGAATATGTTTCAATATTATTATTCTGCTTGCAGCATATCTGATTTAAGATGTCTTAACCGATTTCCCCCTCACTGGCAATTATTTCTGGTTCTACTCCTAGAGGCTATCACACACACCCCTTCTTTGTGCCAATTGCACAGTTTTTGCATCCTGGGAAACTATGTTTTTCAAAAATACAGCCTCTTGGGAAAGAGCCATGCAAAGATCTGGTAGATGGTGCAGTCATGCTATCAAAGAGCACAACTAAAGAATAGTGATCTCTTGCAATAAATGAGAAATGAGCACCTCCAAGGTGAGGGGGAAACTCCACTCTTAAATCACACCTGCTGCTGAAAGTGAACTCTTATTCATTAGTCCTAGTGTGTTTGCAGTTCATAAATGTTTGTCTTTCATAAGTTATTAAATATCTTGCCCCACAGCATGATTTGTAACACCTATTGACAGCTCATATTTTACCTGAGCAGCCTGTGAAGCATGTTGAATTCATGCCCTCTGTAAGATATTTGCATCTCATGTCTCCTTATTCTTTCTCACATCTGTTGAGGGCATATAACAGAAAGAGAACACGAGCCCCAGAGAAAGAGCACATGAGCTTCACAGCAGGAACTATTCCAACTGCCAACAAAATAAATCATATTACAGGAAGTAAAAGCGGAGCCAATGAAAGTACCACTTGAGATGCTACTATGAGTAGAACTGCTCTCATTAATTATGTTTGGAGGCATTACCATGTCTGTCAACATCAAGGGAAAAACAAGGAGCATAAAAATAGATGTGACAGACCAGAAAATGCTATACGTTTTGTAAAACTAGTCCTGAGTCCATAACTGAGGTTAGTCAATAATAGGCAGTGCCTTTCCCACATGGAGTCTTGAAGAAGAGGGGGAAAAAAACCCTCATCTTGTTCCTGCCCAAGAAATATTATTTGTATTGTGTGTGGATGTGTGAGAGCAAGGGTCATCCATTTCTCAGCTACAATCAGCCCTTGGAAAGTATCAGACTCACACAGCAGGTAGCAGGTTTCAGCAATCACCATGCATCATGTGGGACTGGCTGTCAGTGGAGCGCAGGAAAGCAGAAGAAACAAGCATACAGGGAGGTCAGCTTGCTGCCTTGCTGTCTTTAGTTTCTCCCTCCCTCCCTCCCTCACAGCCTCCTCTCCTGTCTGTTCAAGCTGTACACAGTCGATGTTCCAGAGCAAAACAGTGCAGTTCAAATGCATTCAGTAAACACAACTGGCCTAAAAAATGGTGGATGTTCAACAATCTAATGCTTCTCTAAGGCAAAGGTTCACAACCTACCATGGGTTTTGTTTTGTACATCTGTTTGATGCATGTTCTAAGGAAGCAGCAACTTGCTGTCTATAGGGAAACAAACAGTTTCTAGTGGTCACAAAAGTAGAACTGTCTGAATTCAGTCTTTAATGTGTAATAAACTGGTCTGCATTATGTACCATGCTCTAGGTTAATATATTTCTTTATTCTAACTTGAGAGGAGTGGTAGTTGTGATTGCAGGCTATCAATAATCAGATAAAGCATTTAAGCAGATATACTTCTGGAGAAGTCAGAGGAAGAGGCTTCACTGACATTACCTTGATTACTCCTGGCTGTAACCATGGGCCAAAGGCATTTCAAGGGGGCTAATGTGAGGATCTATCCCTTTACTAACTCCTCCACAATGTAGTATGTCAGAATCTCTCCCTGATAATCTCCCCATGGGAGATCTGCATCTTCATTGCTCTCTGCCTCATTCTTTTCCCTTTGGAACTCCACGATGCTCCGTTACTCCATAACTGATCCAGCATTTATTAAAGAAAAGTTTCACCAGAGATGAAACCTTATCTTCCTTCCTCTCTACTCTATTCCCATTATTAGAGATACCCTGTAAATATTACCGTGTCACTCTAAGAGAAGGATTAGGGAGTAAAAAATATACAAGCGTGGAAGGGTTAGATGAAGAGGGCCAAAGCAGCCCACATCGTTGCAGATATGGTGGTGTTATTGGCACCTTTAATTTCAATACTGTCAGTGTCACACTTCCTTAGAGCTGCAGCAATATCATGATAATGGTATATGGCATGTCATTAGTACAAACAAAGCAAAACAACAGCTTTGCAATACAGAGCCGTAAGCTAACACTCGCATACATAGAGACATACGATCTGAATGCGATCTGTTCCTTTCAAATTGTTGTCCTCTATGTAAGAGACGAGCTTGACTATTTCTAAGAGAGCAGAGAAGTAGAGCCTTTCCAATAACGAGCTTCTGGCGCTGGGAAAGAGCTCGGAGCTGCTACGGGGCGGCGGATGCCGGGGGTGCTCTCACCGCAGCCCCTGCCCGCGCCCGGAGCGCGGGGTGCGACTGCGCGCCAAGCCCACCAGAGGGCGCCGCAACACAGGCTCAGCGCGGGCGGCCCCCGCTCAGCCCGCTCCCGCCCGGCTGCTCCCTTCTATCCACGGCTGCTCCTTCCCTCCCATCCCGGCTGCTCCCTTCTATCCACGGCTGCTCCTTCCCTCCCATCCCGGCTGCT